>JASANE010014149.1:0-37258 GCA_030248225.1 Trileptium ribeirensis
AGCAGGCCAGTGAGTGGTCCCACTAGCAAAATTGTAGATTCGAGTGAGCTGGGTTTCTCAATGCGAATCCTATATCGCGAATTATGAGATCTGAGTAAGACTAGTACCCTTATGACCAATTTGGCAAAAACCCATAAAAACATGTTTTTTGATATCTCGGCTCGGATCTACTCGCGTTAAATAAAAGGGCACATTGCCATGACTTTTGCTTTCAAGTAAACTATCGAAATCCATCCACATGAAAAGTGAGCTATGAATGACAGTGACAAACAAAAAATGTTCACCATTTTCCCCTACTAGCGCCCACATTGGAAACTCCACTCGCTCTTCAATAAATGATATCTACAAAGCTAAAAACTTAACTTCTGGGACTTTCAGTGTAATAAAACAAGTCTTTGTGGTCCCGTAAAAGTAAACTTGAGCAAAATAGCTTTTTAGACTTGAAATTATTTCATCATAAATTTGAAAAAATATGAAGCAGGAAACCACGTAGTACCATGCCACTAATCCAGTCATTTGAGTACTATAGCGAGAATTTCGGACACGTCTTAATTAAATACGAAAGTAAATTTGAACCAAAACCGGGTCTAAACACCTAAATTTGGTCAAAATATGGTAATTTTAGGTTTTTCAGCTATCCTGGAGGGTAGTGGGTGGGGAGGGAGTGACGGTGTGCCAAACAGCACAGGTGCTCCGCTGGATACCAAAGAGACAACATATGGGTGAGAAGTATCTCAAAGACCGTAAACTACCAATTTTGGACCAAAAATCATGCCTAAACACTCAGATTTGCCAAAAAACGTAAATTTGAGATTTTTCAGAAATCGTGGGGTTTCGAAGGTGGTACTAGACAGCAATCTGGACACCTGGACTCAAGACAGGCAGGGTATGGGTGAGAAATAGCTTAAAGGACGACAACTAGCAAGTTTGGAGCAAAAAACTGAGTCCAAGCACCTAAATTAGACCAAAAAATGGTAATGTGATGATTTTTCAGCCACGCTGGGAGGTCCATGGAGGAGAGCAGACAGCACAGGGACGCCGCGGGATACCAAAGGGGTGGTATATGTGTGGGAAGTAGCTCAAAGGCCGCCAACTACCAAGATTGGACCAAAAATCGTGTCTAAACACCCAGATTTGCCAAAAAATGTTAACTTGAGGGTTTTTCAGGTATGATGGAGGTCCCGATGGCGGTGCCACTGGATATCAGCGAGGCAGAATATGGATGAAAAGTAGCTTAAAGGTCGCCAACTAGCAAATTTGGACAAAAAACCGAGTCTAAATACCTAAATCTGGTTAAAATCATAAATCACGAACAGCTAACTAGGAATGTTGGACTTTTTAGGAAATTGTCCTCATTGCACAAGACGCCATTTTCAAAATCTATAAGTCCTCCAAATTCTAAACTATATCAATAACATTTTAACATGCTCTTTGGACAAATACGAGAAACTTGTCGTATGGAATTTTTGATTTTTTCCTGCTTCGGAAGATATAATCACTCAAAGTCCATAAATCGTGAAAAATGACCAAAATCAGTCCAGTGCCAAAAAACGCGTAGGGTCATGTTGAACACGACAATCGTTCGCCACTTTTAATGATAGAATAAAAACTATTTTTTAATTTGACCCACTGTACCCATACTGCTAACAAAAACATTTTGTTTGCTTGGCAAGATTTTAGTTCAGACAAAAAGCAAGTTCAAAAAACAAAAAATAATTTTGCACCCTCAAAAAAATTCTAAATGCTGACTTTTTTGAGGCAAATGGGCCGAATTTAACCGATTTTTGCCCATAACTTTAGACAGAGGTAAGATATCTTAAATCTGTTAAGTCTCCGCACTATTGCAGTCTCGAGACACATCGATTGGTACCAAATTTAACACCATCAGATAGTATCATCGACAAGTTACCACCGGTGGAAATAGAGAAAAACGAAATGTACTGACTAATTTCTGAAATCAACTGTTTTTCGGTACCTGTCTCAGGAACCAATAATCGGATCCAGTTGTGTTAGGCGCCATTCGACTCGTTTCCATGAGAGCTATCGATTGATAACAAAATCAAACTTACCTACGGGGTAACTGGGTTTAAAAACATATTTCAAAACCTTGTTGAGAGCTAAAGCACTATATGTAGTGTTTTATCGGGAAGCCTCTAGACGAATCAGGAATTCGTCGCTTCTCTCTTAGAAGCCACAATATTTAAAAAAACATTTACTACGTAGAAAAATATTATTTTATTCTAATGACAAAAATAAATGATGCGACTCAGTCACACTTCAAACTACGCTGAGTTGTCATGTTCATTCTCGGGGGAAAATTAAATGTGGGCGGGGATAAGTTTTGCTTAAAAATATTAAACATTTCCATATTTCCATGCATCTTTACTAACGTGGATGTATTTTCAAGTTAAAAAGCGATATTTCAGTATTATAAATAGTTGTAATTAATCTTTAAAAACAAATTGTAAACAAAAAACATAAATTTTCAAACATAAAAAATTTTGGAATATGTTGAACATAGGGGTTTCGGCCGAGTGGGGCGGGGACGGACATTCGGCCGAGTGGGGCGTGGACGGACATGGGAAATTGGAAAAGTGGGAGCCCCCACCACCCCATCAAACTGTGGACAGGCCAGCGTACGGCTTGACCAACAAAAATTCCATCATCGCGCGAACAATTGCAATAATGCGCCATTGATGGCAGGGCCATATACTAAAGATGACAGATACAAGACTAATAAAAAGTACACTACTGGCTGCGCACCACCGAACTAGAGAAGACCTCGATGACAAGCTTTACAGCCTGGAAACGGGCAGTGTTAACAAAGATGGAGCCACTATAATTCAGGTACATTCCGTAGAGACGATGCTATGGAAGTCATGGTCAAGTATGTAACGGATCGTAATTTGGAAATCGCGAATCAACCGGGGTCTTTAGTCCCACAGCAGCAGGGAGATGTTAATGCAGGTTCATAAATGATTCATTTAATTGAGGATCAGGTTTCGGACGAGTCGAGAATCCAACATAGAAGTTTTCACGAACATGGCCGTTGGTATGTATTTTAAATTTAGGGGTCCCCCACACAATGTGGACAGGCGAGATACCTGTCTAATATAGGTTTTAAAAAATCTATCCGTCCGGCGATAATTTTCATGGTTGTTACACAGAGATAGAGAAGATGTTTCGCTGCAGCACATTATTTAAGGAATCTTTACTAGCGTAGATTCAAAAACAAAAAGTAAAAAAACGCAACGTACGAAGCAAAACGTCCATAGCCAATACAGGCGCACGATGATACGACTTCCACGTTTTCAGGCACTTTTCGCTTTCAATATCCCAAATAGCTATTACCAGATTTTGGTAGGCTACAATGAGAAATCGGGAATCAGGTGATAGTTTCAGCGCTGTAACTGGACTAGAATTTTCGCTTTCGTCATCGCCGATTACTTTCCTGAAACAGTTTGGTGCCGTACATTAAATACGAATGAACAAATACACTTAAATCGCATACACTTCGTTGCTGTTTGTCAAATAGCGATGTGTGGGAGAGAAACGTTTCAAATCATAAGCAGCTATCTTAACATTAGAAACTTGTCCTGGTCAAGCTTTTGAGCCCATGTTTATATACAATTTATATCGATCGTTTCACGCTGTGCGCATTGTCATTTGAGTGAATATCGGTCTCTAGGGCACATCTCAAAACCTACGTAGATACAAACGCAGAACATAGGCGACTACCGTTGCAACGCGACATAGTGACTCACTCGGGTTACAAAATCAACTCAATAATGACACATTATATCGTGGATTTTTACTAGTGAAACCTAACCTGCCATGTCCATTACCAACATTTTCGCTCACTCACTCCTCATTCTTTTTACATACGAATTACCTGAACAATGTTTCGCAGCCCACATTTTTTGCAATCCAACTAGGTTGTAAACATATATCGTAGATTGTGTCTTGTAGTTCTCCGTTATACTGTTGTTGAATTCTGCACCAGTGTTCTTGTTCTTAAAATTACCCTCAGGTAACATCATTGCAACCGCTGGAGCAATATAGATTGCTTTAGTCTCATTTTGTAGAGCAATAAATTCATTGTTTGTGTAGCTGCAAAATGTGGTACTACTGAAATTTTTTACACTGTCGGGTTAGATCAAAACGGGTGTTCATTGGACCCATGGGACCAAAAATATACGAATATATATAGTATCTATGTACTTGCACATTGCGAGCACAATAATCGGGTATATCTTCTTAATTGATCAAGCAACATTTCTGATATTCGGTGGGTTATTGCTGTGGATGCCCCTTAGGTTATCAAGCACGCTTGATACGATGATTTTGCTACGTATCTAAAATCCAACTTGACTATATTATACATTTTCATGAGGGTTCAAGGGTTTAACGTGCGACGAACCCGATTTCCAATATGTAGTGCGTTTTGATTTGTCTGATAATGTATTGCGTGCACGCCATCAGGAATGGTCTACAAATAAGTATTCTTAAAAGGGTGAGTACAATGATTTGATTATATAGAGTCCGGCATGCATATTTCATGGGTTTAGGGTCAATGAACCCAATTTCAAGAATATAGTCTGTCTTCAGTTATTGATTACGCATTGCGTACATTTCATCAAAAGTATATATATACGTTTTCCGGTAGATGAATACGATGGTCAGATATCTAAAGTCCAGCACGAGTATCTAACTTTCCAATCGTTTTCATTGAGTTTGGAGTCAATGAACTCGACTTTCAGAATATAGTTGATCCTCAGCATTTTGGTACATGGCATCAAAAGTATTCTATATGCGTGCTTTATCGGCATACTGAATCCAATGATTTTTCTAACTTGCCTTATTTGATGCATACCACGTAAATATAATTATTTTTATCACATATAGCAACTCCAAAAACCTACAGACACGTTTGTTTGACCTACATATGTACATTCATATTGAAAAAAGGCGAAATTTGGTTATTTGTGGTGCCTAAATTTTGCTCCGGAGCCGCCCGAAGGGTTAATAACACAGCCAATATATATGGTGTTAAAACTGACAAAAAACGGTTACAGCAAAGTTGTAGGACTCGACGAGAGTATTCGAATTGCAGTGGCCTCCGAATCCTCTATCTCGAGATATAGGTCGCGAAAGATAGATACCCAAATAGAAAATTTCCAAAAATGTGATCTTTGCCCTTTTGTGTCCCAAGTTGACCGGAAGTCGTGGTCGGCTAGTTTAGCGTGTAATGAAAAGACATAAATAGACTGAATTTGTGATCAAATAAAAATTTGTGAAGATCCATCCTTTAAGTGATAAGTTATGATCTTTACAGGCGGACACATTTTTACGACTTTTGCCGCTAGCAAAGCTACATATAGAATCTCCGCTCGCTTCGTTTCAAATATATAATACCTAAAGTGCATAAGAGCATATACATTAACACTCTTGATAATACTAATACGTTTAATGTTAAAACAAATATAATTTATTTCATGTTTCTCTTACACATTATGTTGTTGTTCGTCTGCTGATAGAACCCCGACCAAGTTACCGTGAGGAGTTGCAATAACGGATCCATTTCGATTCACATCGATTCGGCCCCCAGAATAAAAGCTTTTTAAACAAAATACTGAACTTAAGTTTTCAATCATCCTATGAAACATAAAAAGTCTTTATTTATGAAATTAAAAGGGAAACAGTTGTACACAATTCCTCTTATATTCCGCAACAAATAGACTAAGTAACAAATAGGTGTACATATCCTGTATGTAAAATATCTACCGAAAAGACGGATCACAGACGGTCGATTAAGAATTGCTCCACATTAAAATATCGGCCGAAAAGATGGATCACGGACGGTCGATTAAGAATTGCTTTACACTATCTGCCGAAAAGATGGATAACGGACGGTCGATTAATAATTGCTCTAAACTAAAATATCTGCCGAAAAGATGGATCACAGATGGCTGATTAAGAATTGCTCTACGGTTCATTAAGAATTGCTCTATACTAAAATATCTGCCGAAAAGATGGATCACGGACGGGCGATTAAGGATTGCTTTATACTAAAATATCTGCCAAAAAGATCATATAGACAATCGTGATATAAAAACTAGCCAACTTCGGACTAACGTATCTGCCCCTAGATCAGCTGTTGTATATAAAACGGGTGTCAGCCTGACCCCACGTGCATACTACTGGCCACATCCACAAACCATTTGATTTTTAAAATTTTCGTGTTCGCAAGGTGAAGTCTTTGAACATTTTTCCGTTTCCAAATTTGAAAGTTTGACTGACTGATATGTCTTTGTCTGAACACATGGTACGGAAAATCATTCGGTGGTGGACAATCACAGTACAACAATAAATAATTTTTAATATTTTCGGGGGGAGGGCAGACTACAAGTGCATATCGAGACTTTGGGACTTTTATAGCGGCCACTGTTAACGACAAGAGTTTTATAACACGATCCTTTTACACTACATCATTCGAGTTTCCAGAACTATGCCAGCCAAAGCCAAGTGTAAAAGCATTTATTATAACACACCTCTCTTTACACACAGCTACTTCTCCCGTAAAACACGAAGATAATGCCGTATATTGTCAAATATCACTCAAAGGGTCGTTAAGCCAGATTCCCTAATTCGTATAGCGTTTGAGGACTTATTTAAAAAATTTTCAGCTAAAACATTGCAGTGTGAAATTCTGTGCCCCAAATGTGTAATAGCGACAGATATAGTCGAAGAACCATGTACTTAGGAAATTTAAACCTTAATGTACTCATAGCAAGAACTCAATTTCCTAGAATGAGAGAAAATGGCGAACTCAAACTGTAAGCCTAGGGGACACTGTCAAATCTCCTTAAGCACGGGGCAACCAACGGATATGGAAAATTTGAAGTTAGCGTGGGCGCCACCCTATTGACTCGCTTCGGTTATTCTCGTGAAGAATTTGCTTACCACGTGCATACTTACAGACAAGACTCAGAGACAAAACAATTCTAATGTTTAAGAGTCATGTGAATTATTTTTGTTAAACTGCTTCAACACCAGTAACATAACCCCAACATCAACGATTCGGAACTCCTTCGGTTAGAGGGAGGGTAGTTAACAGAGTCGAGCCTACAGTGAAAAGTCTTGCATATTTGAACTCAGCACACAGATTGCCCTATAAAACGTCCACTTAGCCTAATTCCGTGACAAAAAATGTTAGACAGATTTCCTCATTTTTGTCAATGGGTACCATAAGCAAAACTCAAAAAATTTTTATTCTTATTTTCAAATTATGTTTTATCCAAAAGGACACCCGGGAGGCATCTTGAAAATGCCAGGGGTAATCCAGCTCCCCACCCCAATTTGGAGATTTGGTCAAGTTTGTATAGATCTCGACGCAGCTAGAAGACACAATTCCAACGGCGCTGTTTGGGCTGGGGGTGGGGGAAATCAGCAAATGGTCGCACGCCGCCTGAAATTGGTACCAATCAACTCAGCTTGACGAGCTGAGTTCAGAAATACCGCATACGACCATTTTCCGAAAAAAATTTTCAATTTTCTCCATTTTTTTCTGTTCTTACCCAATGGTCCCACCTGTGAAATGTCACCTGAAAATTTTGAAAATTTTTTTTTGCAAAATAGACATGATGCACCTAGATCGATCCAGCATTACAGCCTGAATGAACGCATGTTGATCTGAGTCGAGACGGCTTTTCAGACCCCAAGAATTCTCTGGATCCAAGTGGGAAAGCAACGGACTTTCAACAAAGCCGTAGAAATGAGTCAATAGTGACTCTTCCTGGATGTTTTCTTATGAATTCGCTCTGTATACCGCAGTGACATACTTCTCGAAAGAAGACAATAACTCGGACTCAGGTAACAACAATCGAATACACTTTGGCTGCACTTTCATACAGAATAGCTTTTTACAAATATATTTTGGTATTCCGATAAAATCTCAGGCATTGTAGAAACTATTTATTCATGAAAATTTTCAAAAACTGCAACTGGAGTGTTTATTATATGGCTTTAACCTTATGCTCTATCGTTTATAGTTTCTCTTCAGTATTATCGTTTATTTGAATCATTATTTACTTTTTTATGAAATTGTTAAATATGAGTCAAATCATATGGATTTCCACAACGTTACTGTTGTTGTCTGTGTGGATGGTAACACAATGTATCGATTCAACATCGGGTACGAATAATTCCAAAAAACTTGTTTGGATACCTGTCCCGCGTAATATTTACAAACCCAAAGTTTGGTGAAAGCACGGATGTAACCCCGACCCCCATATTTGCGTGTATAACAGATTTGACGGTTTGTTGATTCAAAACTTCATGGATTCAACCGATCCACCTCAAACCGAAGGGAGCATGACTTGTAGCTGACGCTTCTGGGATTCCGAGATGAAACTGTGAGTCTGTGCATGGTAACTCCTTTGCAGCAGTTAGGAGATAATTCTGAAACACCCGCATGGCCTGTAATGAACTTATTAGAGTGCTAGCAATTGTCGCATTCTTACTAAATGCACGCTTGGTAAAGTTTGACCATTTATGCTTGTAACATGGACTGTTTAACGTGTAATTCCCAAATTTCTGCTGCGTAACCTATTCCGGAAAAAATGTTATTAATAAACTGAAATATTTCCTTTTTAATGTATTTAATGGTGCGCTAGATCTTAAGACTACTTATGAAACTTGGTGAAAGAATCAAACTGAATTTAGCAGGTGTCGTCTGTTACATGGTAAATAAACAGCCCGGATCGGTTAACATTTGCATTATATATGCACCATACGTTGCTTGATCACGGCAATATGTCGCGCTCGCAAGGCATAGTTATGGTGATATGGATGTAACAACCACTTCATTAGACTAAATACATGCAACCTGAATAGGCATAATCTAGATGTAATAAGATGATTTTGTTCAAAATTTGACAGTGAATACCTACGTTGTTAAGTCGACGTATATATGCTATTGGGTTATCCCGATTACTCTTTTTACGGGGTTAAATAGACGATAACCGTTTTTAGTGCCACAATCGAGCCAAATTTTGACCTATCTATCATACAGAGCTTACCTATAAAACAACGATGTCATGCTAGTAACCGACTTCAAGAGCAATTAAACTACTGGATATATATTTGGGATAAAATCGATGCATATTAACTTGTTAGAGTCTGTACAACCTAAGAATCGCATAAATTATTTACGTGTTCTATTCAGAATCAGCCACGTTCTGGAAGCAACAAGGTGATCAAACGAAAGTATTTTATGCAAATTGTTTATATTATTGAACATGTTGGACATGTGTTTACAAAGTACCGACTGTCGGTATGAATAAGGTCGCACTATTACTGAAGGGCAAAATTTACATGATAGATCATCAAATCGAGCCTAGGGGCCAAAGTAGGAAGTTTTGCTAATTTAACGTAGGTATGCAATACGCAGTAAAAATAGAGTTATTCTACTTCATGACCGCTTCACTATTTAAATGGAACTATTGCCCTAGCAATATAAAACACAATTATCGTGCATGGACCAGAGATCTCAGCGGAAAAACTCATCTGAATAGTGTGAATATTGACGGAAATCTAATACACTGATTAGCTCTACAAACATTGTGTATATTTGATCGCTATACGATCATTTCAATTTCGGAACTGAAACCTTGCACGAAAATTAGTAAAGCACTAAATAGCACTAATATTTAACTAAATATAACGTTAAATAGTTTAGAACAAACAGCTATATTTTGGTACCGTTACCTTAAATAATACCTAAAATCTCCACAAATACTTCAGTTAACTATCTAACTATTGTTTCACCATACTCTAAAACCACTGCGAGCGGTACTGCTAACAAGTAGTAAAAATAATTTGTTGCAGTTGTAAGAACATAAGTGAAATCAAAACGGCGAATCACAATTTTCAAACATTTCATTATTAATCATCAAATGTTAGTCAATTATTTAAACAATACAAATCAACATTGGAGTTTACAAGTACAAAACCAAAATGCGTTTCTTTGGGATTTCACTGCTCAGTGTTTTAAAATATCGCCATCAAATTTATATTTACACATGTATAATATGTTAGGTTTGTGTACATCTAGAAAACGCGCATCTAAATTGTTGCTTTTTTAATGGCACAAAAGACCAATAATATGCAACAAAGGGTTCGCAGCTATTTCTGCAACATATCACATCATAATCTTTGGTTCAAATGTCGAAACATCAGTTATTAGATGCGTTATTTTAGGTTTTTAATTTTATGGTATTACCCTCCTGCCATCTATTTAAAGCAGCAATTTTCACATTTACATTTGTCAGGCAATATGTTTTAGTTTTATATATGTCACTTACACCACTGCGATAGCAGCGTGTTATATATTTTAATAACATAAGATTGAATGCTATGGAAGTACTACATGTTTATGGCTTACAACCATGTTCATAATATTACAGTCGATTCAGTGTCAATGCCATCGTCCACCATATTTTTAACACTTGTGTAAACGGTCTATCCAAATCCAAGGGCGCTTTAGATTTCTTGCCTAGAAGTTAGTTTTGTGCGGCAATTCAGTTTAGATTATCAATAATAAACGTATAGCGTACCCTATTTGTGGCTCAGTCTATTCAGGCGCGTTATGCGACATATATAAATACTTTTCTATATAAAAAATATTTCGTGCTGAAGCCAAAACTATCTTTATCACCACACTTTACAGCAGACAGCTTGTTAAGATTCTAAATTGGTATTTGCCAAATATGTTCGGATTTTATTGACCCAAAATAATGCATGCTCGTGGAAAGAGACCGATTATTCCCCTGAGGCACTGGATCCCCTCACGCCTTTCCCTATTTGTGGCTCAGTCTATTCTGGCGCGTTATGCGACATATATAAATACTTTTCTATATAAAAAATATTTCGTGCTGAAGCCAAAACTATCTTTATCACCTACTTTACAGCAGACAGCTTGTTAAGATTCTAAATTGGTATTTGCCAAATATGTTCGGATTTTATTGTCCCAAATAATGCATGCTCGTGGGGAGAGACCGATTATTCCCCATAGGCGCTGGAACCCCTCACGCCTTCCCCCTTGGGGGCGTCGCGGGCCCTGCCACCTCCCCCTCTCGGAAAAGCATTCCGATTGCCCTGAGGTCCGAAAATATCGAAGGCGAGCGGAAAATTTTGGTAAAAATAGGTTACCTTGAGAAGCATAAGCAAAAATTACAAAAATTTCGAGTCTCACAACGATTTCGACACCTCGTCCTCCCCTGACGACCTCCCCCCCCCGACCGATCGGCTACGCCACCGTGCATGGCCGAAGGCCTGGCACCGCCAAGCCCCCCCCGCCCTGCAACATCACTCAAATATCCAGTCAGGTTAGAAATTGTCTCCGTGGTAACGATTGTTCACTTTAATGCCAAAAGTTAAAGCAGTACATAAAATTAATAACTTGTGCGCGCTCAAACGTATATGTTTCTATTAGTTGAGAAACGTTTCTAAAACCCAACCATCCATTGCGAATCATTTAGCTGAAACCAATATTGGCTCATGCATTATTACAAAATCTGATATCAAAACGACGTTCATCCGACTAAGAGTGGTGGAACACCGTTTCGTGACATTCTTAACCGTTGAAGGATTTCAGGAGACGGGCTTCTCAATTCACGGCCATAGATTCGAACACTTCGTCTAGTACTAGGACTCAAATAGTATAGAACAGTTCTCTGTTTGACGCTATCATCATCATCAACATAACGTTTTTGCTTCGAAAGTGAATGCAGCCTTGAGTGAGACCAGCGCACTGGATGAGATATAACATTCGATGCTAGTTTGTAAATATTACGCGGGACAGGTATCCAAACTAGTTTTTTGGAATTATTCGTACCCGATGTTGAATCGATACATTGTGTTACCATCCACACAGACAACAACAGTAACGTTGTGGAAATCCATATGATTTGACTCATATTTAACAATTTCATAAAAAAGTAAATAATGATTCAAATAAACGATAATACTGAAGAGAAACTATAAACGATAGAGCATAAGGTTAAAGCCATATAATAAACACTCCAGTTGCAGTTTTTGAAAATTTTCATGAATAAATAGTTTCTACAATGCCTGAGATTTTATCGGAATACCAAAATATATTTGTAAAAAGCTATTCTGTATGAAAGTGCAGCCAAAGTGTATTCGATTGTTGTTACCTGAGTCCGAGTTTTTGTCTTCTTTCGAGAAGTATGTCACTGCGGTATACAGAGCGAATTCATAGAAAAACATCCAGGAAGAGTCAATATTGACTATTTCTACGGCTTTGTTGAAAGTCCGTTGCTTTCCCACTTGGATCCAGAGAATTCTTGGGTCTGAAAAGCCGTCTCGACTCAGATCAACATGCGTTCATTCAGATCTTGCTTAATTAAAGTGTCGAGACTGGGTCGCAGCCTTCATTGACCTGACAGAAACTGCTTGTCACTCATTGCCATTAAATTATATAATATCGAGTAGGCCACGTTTCAACTGGTAAATTTGACCATTCTGTTTTAAATGGCGTGGCTCACTGTAGCTCGTTTTTGTTTCGCCCTAAATGTGGTTTGTTGAATGAATCAGTGACGTTTGCCGCAGGCACATTTAACTGTTTAGCTAATTCTAGCAGATCGCGTTTGTGAAACATTCCGTTATCTCCACAGTAGGGTTGTGTAATACACTGAAAGCTTATAAGGCACGGTCTGAGAAAAGGTTACAATATGCCACTACTGGCTGCCGTGACAAAAATAAAAGGTGTCCTTGTCATAGAAGTCTTTAGTTTGTGGTTCATATTCAGAATTCCAAACCATACGCAGAAAAAACATTCACCGTGTTAATTACACACATCAAAAATGTTGTACTAAATTTTATACCTATTCACATCACCTTTGCCAGTGTAACAGTAGCGAAGACAAAACTTGGCAAAACATGATATGGTAACTGATACTGACGCTATACAAGTAATTCAATTAGCAAAAATGGTTGCATGATGAAGCAAGAGGTAAGCCATGATATCTCTGCTCAGATCATATAGCATTAAGCGGCTACTTTACGGTGTTCCGGGTTGCCAATGCATTGTATATATGCTGGATTCGCTACATACTGCCAACAGTAGATGAGGCTCGACTATGTTAAAAAGTACGACATCGTTAAGCTTTTCTACAAAATCGATGGCGGTTCGTCGTGATCGCTTTCGGCCTTACCCTTATGTTTATATCCACATGGTGGGTCATACAGATGACTACCGCACCATGATCTTGAACCACCAAATTTTATACATTTTTTCACAATACTCATGGTCTTGAACCACCGGCTTGCACACCCTATCATGTTCCTACGCCACCAAAGCCACACTCTACCCGTGTTCTGTGTCCACCAAATTCAGAATTTCCATGCTGTTGGACCACCAATTTGCATCGTCAGCCAATTTCTTGGACCATCCAATTCAGGCACCTCCAGGTTCTTGACCACTAAATTGAGACCTCTATGTTCATGGAACGGTCAAATTTTTGGTAAATTTTCAATTTTTTTAGAAAATTAAAAAAACTTTCGCTCGCCCGCAATAACATAGAGATCTGAATTTAGAGGTCAAAACCCCTTGGAATGTATGCATTTGAGCCTCTCGCCCCGAGCCGAAAAATCGTGGCAAATATGAGCAATATTTCAAAAATATTAAGAGAAAAAATTTACAGCAAATGACAAAGAAATTACCAGAAAAAAAACAGATTAGGCGGCAGAAAATTTCTGGTTAATCTTTTTCCTGTCAGTCAACTCAAAATTGGGAAATCTGGCAAAAAATATCGAGGAAAAACTGAGGAGACGGGAAAAAATTTTTGGTTAACCTTTTATAGTCGGTTTGCTCCCTCACTAGAGTTACTATGTTTCAATATGTTCTGCTTCTAAAGTTGCTTCCCAGTATATCTGTGACTCTATGAAATGAACTACAAGTTCTTGTGGTGTTACTCAAATTTTAAAACTATGCCGTAACTGTAAATTGTGCAGAGTAGTACAGGAGCACATGGTTAATTTTTGAACTGAAGATATCTTTAGTAGTCACAAAGGTTGTTTCGGTACTAACTGTTTAATATGTAGTCTCAGAAATGACGACATTTCAGCCTTTCTAATTAATACTAAAATTCTCAAGTGTGTAAATGAAGCTTATATTTTGCAACGACACTCAACTTTAGAAGCACATGAGTCTACATTGTTCATATTTATAGCACTATGGCAATTTTCGTGGTAGCTGATTATTCAATATAGGCTGGTTTAGCAGCTAAAATGTCATTTCTGTGTCAATTGTTTGTGAATAACGCAAATGTTTGCGTACATTCTTAGCAATAGATGAGTGATAAACAGTGAATTTAATACAAAAATGGCAAAATTATATGGGATATATGTCATCTGTGAGCCCGAAAGAATTAGCAGCGTTACTAAATCATTCTATTATTTTAGTTTGCCTAGTTTAGTGTTAATGAAAATATTGACGAATGCAATGACCTGGGCTTCACAGACAGCAATTCAATTTCTACTGGGCTTCGTTCATCAGTAACAAATGACCGCGTCGTGCTGAATACTAAACCAACATTTATTTGGAACCAAGAGACAAATTCAACCTGTATGTACCAAAAACATTCCAAATGTGTTATTTTTCTATTACACTGACTCATATGCAAGCTTTTTTAACTAAATATTGCCTCTGCAATTCAAGCATCAACGTTCAACTGTTATACGATGTCTGTATATAAATAGCTGGATTTTAGCAAACGTCTTTAGAAGCACCGACTAAGTCTTATTTACGTGAAAGGAATAAGAAAATTAATGTCTGCTGAATGAGTGCCGATATTGGAAGAAGAATTATACCTCCTCCAAAAAAATTTGTAATCTCGAATCAAAGCCACCCAGCATGGATATCCTGTGGTCAAAACCCCAGGTTAAATATCAACTATTTATATTTGTTATAATATCCTATCCTTCTTTACTTTTAACAGAACTAAACCAAATTTAAAAATAAGCTCAGTAGAGGAAAAGTGAATGAAATTTTTTAATGAGCTTGAATACTGTATTTAGAGAAAAATATTGTTGCAAATCGTAATGTTAGCGTCATACACCAATCGAAAATCACATGATTATATACACGTTCAACATCAGTCGTTTTTACTAAAAGCTAATTCAGTACATTTAGATACGCCATTCCATAAATACGTTTAATATTTCATAATTTGTGTATTGTACACAACGTTAAATACGCAAAAACTGATTTTCAGCTAGAAATATAGTAATATTTATACCTAAAAACTCAGAAATATAATAGAACACATCAAGATAAAGTTGGGTGAAACTAGTTCAATTATTCATAGTTGAGTTATGATGGCCACGACATAGTTACATCATATACCATCTTAAAATAACTATTACATTTCAGACATATATGTGCACTGTGCCACACATATGTGTAAAGTGTATGTGTCTCAGAAATAAAATAGAACAAGTCAAGATCAACAAGTTTTGTGAAATTCGTTCAATCGTTCATAGTTGAGTTATAGTGGCTATGAAATATTTACATCATATACCCTTTCAAAATAGTTATTACATTTAAGACATATATGTACACTGTACCACAAATTATTTGTGTAGTATGGTTTAGATATATATTTAAATTGCAACAATGATTTAATAAAAATTCATAAAATACACCTAATGTATGAATGTTTGTACATACATGAATGAACATTATTGTCATTTTTGTACTAATTTTCAATTTTATGATATACTAACTTGAGGAATCTTCTAACAAGTTATGTATACGTTTGTTATCTGAAATTTACTGCAATTATGTAACTTATCATATATATGCTGTATGTAAATTCATGTATAATAATACATACAATTCTTATGATTAAATTCACACAAAGAATGCGTAAATAATCATACATATACTGTGTTACAATTCGTGGATATTGTTTGCAATAAGTCATACATCTAGCTGTTTCCTATTTGTTACAATTCCTGTTGACATAGTCACATAGAAACATAACGTTTCAAACATAACTGATGCAGGATTGGTTCGCAATAGAACGGGTCGTATTTGTTTAAATTTTTATACATAATGTACCAAAATGTCACAGAATTGTATGCAATTACCATTATATAAATATTAAGAGAATGTGTGTTGATGACTAAATGCTAATGTCCCATATACTCATCGATTCTTAGAAATTCCATTATAGAAAGTTTTCTATTTCTTCGAAGAAACATTTTACACAGGATTTGAACAACTAAAATAGCTATTCAAGCGTCGAATGCTGAATTTGTATATATATTTTAAAAAACTTCATTAATGTATAAAGCATTCTTGTCACACTTGAACTGAAACAAGTTTCCCACAGCCTTAGCAAATTTAATATGAACTGAACCTAATAAAACCAAGATGTGGTCTGTGAATGACTAAAGGCATATCAGACTCACACAAACATTCAATATTAAATGCATTAATATATATTTTGAAGGGATAACCTACGCATTACAACATACATGCTCATAGCATGGATAGGTGGATTATTTCCACTCGGGGTAAAGCACACATAAGCGGCGTTTAAAATTGAGTTTTGTAACGTTATCGTAAAAACTGTCATGAAGTTTATGTATCGTATATAATTTCAATATGTATGAATATTCATAACATTTAGTACTTGTTGCTGTGTAATGTACCTGTATGGGATCCTACAAGAAGGCACAACTAAAATCATCCATTATCTAACCCCTTCATGCGCAGCTGTGCCAATTGGCATTAGCACATGTTGCAACGCGTTCTGTAAACTGAGGATCTCACGTTGCATATGTTTGCACGCGCAGTGCTATTCTATCCCTTTGTGTGATTCCTCAAAAAGAACCGAGCAACAGCTTCAAGATAGTTCAGTCGTTTGCGTACTACGTTCTCGCACATGCGATTGGGGTTGAATCCGGAGCTTGGGCTTGCGTTTTTCTAGCATTGTGCAGGACACACACTAGCTCGGGTGATAAAGAACTAACCTGCGAGGAGTATTAAATAAGATATTATCACAGGTGGGATTTCCGAAAAGGTAAATTATTATTTTTCAGGGTTTTCTTTAAAACTATATCAGGTACGTTGAACAACTATTTTAGAAAGTTTTACAAATTAAACGATAATAGGTGCACACAATGAATTAGTTATAAACTACATGCGCAAGCTGTGACAATTGAGATGGTTTTTGAAAAATGCGACAATACGTTTCAAGTATTTCAGCATAAAAACCCAATAAACGCAAGGCAAATCATTCTGCGAATGACATCGCTTGTAAGACGCAACAGGTCGTAAGGATACACTTTCACACTTAATTAGTTACCATATTTATTGACTGCTATCTGCATTCTGGCGAGTATGGTATTGAACGATTTTTTCCGGTCAAGGTGAATTCAAATTTGTTGTCTTGAGGTGAATTTGTAAACAGGGTGAAACTATTCAAGGACTTAAAGGAGCTCACGTAGGATGATTTCGCATTCATGTTGCTCTAAAAATGCTTTCAGACAATGAACGAAGCGATAAAATCACCATATTAGCCCAAACTGATACGAAATATTGGTCAGCGATTCCATCGCAACGTTTAGTCATATGACCACACGGATAAACTCAGTGAGTTTTAGTTACATTCTGTTAGACGCCGTATTATGTAGTGGTTATTTCTACGACGGGATTTTCATATCGTCAGGTTGTTTGTGTGCATGTTATATACATAAAGAAGCTTCTTAACTGAAAATATATTTTTCAAGTTGTATATGACACAAAACGATTACAATACTTTTGCTTGCTTATATTTGCACTAAATATTTAACTAAGTCTGAAACGATATCTTAGATTGTCACTTCTGCAGCTATTTTACATTATTTCACACAAAAAGTGTTCATAAATGAAATGAGTCAAAATTCAATATTTTCTTATAAATTCGGCTACGACAAAGATTTTCATAATATCCGACATTTATCACGCATTCGGGCGAAAAGACTGAATTGCAATGTATCAAATTTAACACAATTTATGCCACCAACATTTAGTATTCACAGTAGAAACGCCGCAGTTATTTTGTTCGCTATACGTTAGTGGCACTCGTGTTTCACATCATAACTGTAGCAATTATGTTTTGCACATTGACACTCTATTTAACGTTTTAAAGTGTAATGATAAGTTTTACTTGTCTTTTATATCAATTTCGAGCGTATTTGTCGTATTCAATACAACCTGTTTCTCAGTCTCTCAACTACGGATGGTTAAAATAGTGAAGACGAATTTTTTCCTGATTCAGTTCGTGATTTTGACAAAATAGTAAACCATAATGTACTGTACGATGTTTTATTTACGCATAAATGTGTATTGCACTATTGAATCTTTTAACGACTGTAAATGAACGCCAGGACAGTTGTATAAAAATAGAAGTCTATGTTGCATCTAAAGGTTGACTAGTCTGCGTTTGTTAGCTGAATAGATAATATTTATTAAGCAGTATAGCGTCGCACGTGCATGATTATTTCAAGCTTTGCGAGTATCCTGAAATCTGTATTAGCCCCGACTTAGCAAGGTGTTCAAACTAAAGCGTTCCTGGTTAGATTATTCGTGAAGATCAAAAAATCAGGAGCGCAACATGCTACCCAAGTGTCAAAGGGCCACTACGCAAAAGTCGGAAAGGCTGCCTTAATGTGGTCTTTTCTCGTCTACCAGTGATGCTGCCCGCTTCTTTTTTAAACCGCCATTTCCAAAAATTATTCAACTGTAATCAACATATAAGCTTATTTAAGTATAAAAGCAAATGGGCAATTTTGCAGTTTCCTTAATTAGGGCGGTCTATGTCTATGTCTTATTTGGGCGGTCATTTTTCTATGAAAATTGTTTAAAATTCTCTGAAATTATCATAAATTGTTAAATCACAGATTGTTTTAAAATTAAATAACGCAACCAAGCGAACCGATACAAGAAGTTTTGACCAACGGAAACTGAATAGTTTTACTGCGATTCATATCAATTTGATAGTTCCGTTTTCTCACTGTATTAAGGCAAATTACCCACGCACATTTCGATTATATCTTATACCTTTTGCAAAACAAAGTCAATTCTTACCCATAAATCATGCTCACCCACATTAATAATAACTAATAATTGCTGTCTATTAGGCTGTTCTAAACAACCAGAGTACAAACTTTGCAACATAAACACCTTACAGCACTTTATCCGCACGCACGTTCCCGTTGTTAACTAATTAGTTAGAATTAAGGTTAACGAAAAATTTCAAGCTTACATATTCATAATATTCAAACTCGGGGCGGCGTTCATTTGTTTTATAAACTACGACAAACGCCAGGTGATATGCATCAAATCTAAATGACTACCGAAATATTTACCTCAGGACAAATTTGTGGCTGTTGCACATCAAATATGTGTACTAGTACATTATTATATACCAAGTTGTTTCACTATGTTGCTAATAGATATCTATACTAAATTTGCGTAGTAACTTGGCATTGATCTTTGTATAGTACATGAAACAATTGTTACGAAAATCCGGTAATCGTAATATGAGGAATAGCAGATGCTTCGCGAAGATCGTCCGGATACCAGTATTTAAGAAACGTTTTGTGGCATGTCATATGTTTTAGATTGCTTTAACCATATAAATTTTATATGACTAAGTGTACCGATTGCGCAAATTCGTTGAAATTGTCAGTGTTGCGTGAATCCATTTCAATTACATTATGAGAATTTTCATAATTAATGCAGCTAACTTATATATTTACTGACTACTACTAATTAGAGAGGTTGGCGGCCTGGAATATTCGGTTTAGTCGGGCACAAAATAGATTCCCATGGTTCTTGTGTCTTCATGAAATTTCGCATCTTCGTGGTTTAATTTGCCTTGGTAATTTTTTGGTCAAACCCGTGAAGCACCAGTTCATACAAAAATGGTACAGCAGACAAAAGTATTTTGCAGCTAGCGGTTTGTAGAACCACAAAATTTCTCACAGCCGATTGTTGCAGACTTTTGTCCAAAAGTTAGTTGTAAGGGACATTAGGCTTCGATAACTTACCGTAAAAATTATAATTGTTACTGGTTTCTGTTTTGAAAACCTTAGTTCATTATAGGGAATGCGAAAAGCTATAACCATCTACCACCACGCCAGGTTGGGTCATATATATTATTTAACTCGAACAAGTTAGATGGTATCGGCAGGGAGATCGTCAGGGTGGTGGGGAGAAGTAACCTGGGGAGGTAAATTTTTTAACATTTTTAGAAACTCAAAATTTTTCCCAATTTTGCTAAAATTTTTCCAAATTTTCATCTCTCTTTGCGATAAAATTTCCTAACTTCCTCTATTATTGCGTAATGTTAAATGTTACTCAAAAATTTCCCCTAAATTATACCAATGATAACGATTAAATTCGTACCCTAGTTTTGCCGATTTTTGCTAAAATTTCCTGCGCGCCTTCGGTTTGCAGAGACGAGAGGCGGAGATGGTGATTAGTATGGGGCCTTTGGCGGTCGGTGCGGTTTGTCAGTAGGATAGATTCGATTTGAGGGTGTGGGGTTCCAACCCTTTGGGATAACTGTACCGGTCCTATCGACACCTATGGCAAAAAGACATTTACTAGAACGAAAAGTAATATTATGGATATACATAGAATACCCCAACTAACAATGATACGCACTGTTGGGTTTTTCACGTTTTTGTAAAAAACGATGTATAAGTACGCAGTACCTGTAGTGCACGATTTATAAAATACAAATATTGGACGTTGCTAATTTGTCCCGGGTAAGTTGTGGCATAACTAGTTGTCACAGTACGTCACCCAGAAGCCCCTAAAATGAAAAAGTTTATAATATGACTACATGAAGATTTTGGTTTTTCAGCTACGCCAAAACCTTCAGCATAAAAGTGCACTAATTAAAGACAAGACTATAATCACACGGTAAATAGATCATTCAAGGACATAATAGTTGGACTATAATATGTCCAAAATACTTTCTGATCTCTACTTTTATTATCTTTAAGGAGTATTGATTGCATCATAGAACGGTGCAGTGGTCTTCCATGATGTTACAGAATGCAAAAATTGGTCAATACGTCGCAAATTTTTAAACGCTGCCAAATAATACAGCAAATATATATTGACCGAAAGTGGAGTTTTAACTCTTTCGTCCACCCGCGGAATGAATTAGATTGTTGACATGTGTTAGTGGTTACATGAGGTGAGAAAACTTGAGTGAAAATGTGTGGATCCGCTTTCGGCTCGCAATCCTGGATTGCTGTCGTCAAGGCGGTACACGATATCAAAACCGATAACCGCGCACAAATCACGATTTTACTTTATGTACTTAGTAAATGTTTGCGACATGTAGATGCTGTTCGCGTTGACAATTTTACGAATTAAATTATCGCGTATACTTGAAAACAGGATCCCAATGGCATTATTATAACATATAGATCAAAAAGCTGTCACATTCAGTATGTCATTTGATCAAGTGAAACAACGTGCAAATTCGACATATGTGCACATACGGAAATTACATTCGTGCATCACTAAGCGCTGTCCGCTTTCTTTAAACTACGAACACAGATGGCAGCAATCGACAAACACAGTTCGATATATATAAACAATATAACAACGCTCTACGCATCTAATGTGAACTTCCGTATAGTAAAAAGCATTAAGAAGTTACGTTAAAAAACAGCTAAACTGAAGAACGAACTTAGGCCCGCCGAAGGAATAAACACATTCGTCCACTTAATATTATCCCGAAAATTAATGAATTGAATAGTACGCCGTAGCGCTATATGACCAGTAAAATTTAAGCATAATATATTATGGTTCATAACAGCACACTATATAGAAATGCTGTTCTAAGAAAATTCGTAACTTCGCAGTTTTGGCAACACTTTTTGTTATACAGGTTATGTAAAGTAATTCACCCAACTTACTGGCTTTGTAATAAATTTACCGTAATATCAAAATATTGATTCCCAGGTTTAGACATTTCCCATTGTTTGTTGGTTGATATTATAATCTCGAAATGATGCCTAGTTTCCCGGGGCCAGAATTTAGATATGAATACGGGGTATCCAGCTCACTATTTCAAGCGGATCCAAAAGGATCAAACAGAACTTTAGCCAAGTAATGTTTTACTATTGCCTAGAGTAAACTCAACGATAAACAATGTTTATTAAAGCTAATTTGTTTCAAATTTCATTTTTAGCTCAACCACATCAATGCGCTGAGACAGTGGCACCAGGCGATTTCGTCTACAAAGCAAAACCCAGTCAACCTTCAAATAATTGGACGAACGTCATTAACAAAACAACTATACGTCAGAAAACTAAAATCAGAAATGAGCATAATTTATATGCAACTAAGTGTCAACTGCGGAATATTTTAGGTATAATTAGCAACCATTCTATGCCATTTTATCAAATATATAATTAAAAGTATTTTTCATTCTACGACAATTACAATTATTGCGTTTTATATGCATTATAGAATATGGAACACACGCTGTTATTTATATGCAATTACATCATGAAGACGGTCGTTTGTGAGCACGCAGGAATGTACATATTAGTTAAATATTATTTCTCATCTGGAAATTCAAAATTTAAAAGTACTGCAGCTCAATTTTAGGCATTTAGGCAGTGATCACGATTGTTAAATGGCCGATTTCATGTCTTTGTGGTGGAATATTAATATATGCTGATTACCATTATATTACCAGTATAAATACTGTCAGGTGGACTACTAAAAGGAGTTGCCACAATTTTAGGCGTTACCGTTTAGTAGGCTAAACTAAAATGATCACGGATCATAAGGTACCTTTTTTCGCAATCGAATATATTATATTTAACAGGAATAAAAACCGAGTAGATGAGAACGGCATGGAAATGTAAGTCTTGTATTCGACCAGTATGAGTATGATATATATTTTGTACTAGGGCCAATTCTGGCCCTAAGGGATCCCAGCTGCACCACAATTTTCCTAGCGTGTGGTGCCCGGACAACCCCGGCTTCCACGACTCCCCGGTGATCTATACGATGACCTAAGGGAACCGCTTAGCTTAGCAGGCTGCCGGCGGGTTAACCAGGGTGTTCGGCCTGGCCCCTATATCGGCCCACGTATCTAGTGGTATGAAGGTCCCCCGAGGGAGAGTCAACCCTTAAGCCTGCTCACAGATAATAAGGCTGACTCGCCTTTCCCTCATAATCCACTTAATCCCCTAAGCGGGGTTCTCTGATTCTAGTGTAGCCTGAATAAGATTCCCCATTTTGTCGTGCCCGAATGTAGAATCCTAAAGACTAGCGAATGTACGGTCATGATCCCAATGGCATCTCAGTTGTGGATGTGGCTCCTTACGACATTCCCTGTTCGACTCCTAGCAGACTTTACCTAGTAGCTAAACAACACCAGGGCACTGAGGCGAGGGCCCCAGTCCGTTGTAATCGAGGCTTGGACCTAAGGATCAGTGGGAGTTCCAGTATTATGATGCGGGGGCGGCCGGCTCTGTATCTCATACGGGCGGTATTAAGGAACAAACTAAACGACGCGAGGGTTGGCGGTAAGGGTTGCGACAGAGGGAAGTTCTTAACAGTTCAGGCGTGCATCGGTGCTATGCAGAAGGTAAGGGGGGTGTAGGTTTAGCATTTAAGCGAAGGGTTCCGTGATGGTCGCACCAGCGGAGTAGATGCAGAGGGGACTCTTCTTTGATTTAAATTCGCCGCTACCTCGAACTCAACCTTGAGCTAATTCCTGGATTCCGTTGAGCCCTAATCGTAACTCGTGTGAAGGTCCTAATCTACTAATAGAACGTTTCGAGCTGCTTCAGAGAATCACACACGGTTCAACTGATTTACTGTTGAAGTCCTTTTTCTTGCATTCAGCACACTTTATAACAACGCCCAATCGGGGCGGACAGCAACTGGTTTATAACACGCGAATCACTTAT
Source organism: Trileptium ribeirensis (assembly GCA_030248225.1). Classification (NCBI taxonomy): domain Eukaryota; kingdom Metazoa; phylum Nematoda; class Enoplea; order Enoplida; family Thoracostomopsidae; genus Trileptium; species Trileptium ribeirensis. The sequence continues at coordinate 24,031 of JASANE010014149.1, forward strand.
AATACAGTATGCAATTCGGGTACCCCGACACGAGTACCATGTCCCTATCAAAACGACGCGCCTGTATTTGCTTGTGCCCTAAATTTGTAATGAAAACGATTCCCCGGGGGCTCCCCAGCCCCGCTCTCTTTGGGGAACATACAGTGCACCGACTTGACCTCTACAGAAGTTTTCTCCTTAGTTAACGCAAACTCTAAACGAAGGCCAGAACCAGAGGCCCATGAAATTTAATGCCATTGCGACAGGAGCTGGAGCGGCCCGCAAACGACCTGGCTAATTCGAAACTCGCCCCCGGAGTGCTCCGGGAGTAGGTGCTGACATGGATTCTCCCCGTAGTTGCACGGTTAGAGAAACCACCTCCCACCCGAAATTTTCAATGCAACCTAGCTCACCGCCAACTCTAGTACCTGTTTCGCTCTGTTCTCAACTACTGAGCCTTCTAAAATTTTATCGGGTCCGCAGTCGCTTGCATTGTGTATCAAATATGGACGGAAGAACCAGCGAACGAATGGGGATTCGACGCTGCGGATCGATTTCAGACAGCTGGGGACAACGCGTGTCACCCGCGGATGCAAGCGGCCACGTCCCCCTAAGACCTAGTTAGAGAAATTTTGGTCCTTAGCACGTAGAACAGAATTATCGTCACTGAATTTTCCTTAGCCTAGAAATTTTATGCACTGCCATTTGCTTTTATGCACTGCCCTTTGCCTAAAATCTAACAATTTTAATCACCCCTCGGACCTGTGAAAGAAGAAAAACGTCCGAGGGGCGGGGAACCAGTCGAGATATGTGGGTGCAAAATTTTAGCGAATTTTGAGCGGTTTGTCAATTTTTTGTCGGGGCCCGGCCTTTACGGGTGCACGGAGAATCGTTCCGACTCTCCAGCATCCGCAAATGCGGCCCTTCACGTGATCGAAAAGGAATTGAAAGAGCCAGGGAAGGCTCTCCACCGTAGGAGTACGGCGAGACACCAACCCTGGTGTATCTAACAACCAAGCAAAGCAAAAACCAAAAATAAAACAAAAACCGAACACCCTACGAAATTTGTACGTTGGCGACAACCGCCAAACTTATAACCTAACAACTCGACTGGTCCCGATCGGGGAATCGGGCAGTCTCTTTTATACTATGCTTAGCCCCCCCCCCCTTTTTCTTGTCTCGTGTCCAGCTTAGGCTCTTGGTGCTCTGGCAAAACATCAACTTAAAATTTGAAAAGCAAGCGCGCTGGCAAAGCTAAAGAAAACATATATATGTATGTCTAAAACCTAAGCGCAAAGCGCACGTATATACACAAACAAGCAACGACGACGTAAATGGCATTGACAACAGCCCCTAGTGGGCTCTGGCCGCTGAGACTGGTTTACCAGAGAGAATAACACACTTGGCCGACGGGTGCCAATATTTGGCGCAAACAACCCTAAACCTCGCGCTGGTCGGCGCGAGGTCTCCAAAATGACAAGCTATATAAGCGCTTCAGGCGCTGTAAATAATTAAAAATTTTTATTGTTTTTGTTTGTATTTCAGGAACGGAAAGAGGCAGGCGGCCGGGGGCGGGATCGTATCCATGCCCCGGCTGGTCGCCTGCTTATGAAAACCCTAAATTTTAGGTAGGTCCCTTGGGAGGCCCGTTAGAGGCCCTTTTATGCACGCAAAATAGAAATGTTTTGGGTCCCATTTGAGTTTTGAGAATCCTGTGAAGGTTCGTTAGGGCGGGTGGCCCCCGGTTTTCAGTGAAATGGTTAGTATAGGCCCCAAGTTATGTCGACAGCTCCCAAAATCGAGAAGTTTTGGTTTGGGATGTAGTGATTTGGGGCTTAAAGTTGGAGAGTTTAAACGCTGGGTTGATGGCCCATGAGTATTTACGGGTTGGGAGTAAGTTGACCCGAACGCATGATTTTGAATCCCTATTGAGTCCTGATGATAATTTAGTGTCCCCCTTTTTGTTTGAAATCTATAAAAACCCCCAAAATTTTAAAATTCGTATACCCCTTTGAATTGAGACTTTTGCTATATGAGGTCAATTTCATCGCTTTTCTGATGGACTTAAAACACCCCTAAAATATATACCTGTACATATGATAACGATTGCCTTGTTCTGCATGTAAGGACAGATCCCCGAGGTCCGAATTTAAAATAAAATCCCCTTTCGAACTTTGATAAAGATCCTGCACTTTACCTCGGTCCATCCCGACACACAGGGCATATACTACTTCCATTTGACCTTCGCAACAAATATAGATGCATTATATATACACTTTGGTTCAGTATGCGCACCGGAATCGACCCTAGGGCACCTAATCAGTAAAATTGTTGAGTCTAACTGTGATGTAGCATGAAATCATTTCCCTTGTCCCCGGCCGATTCGACTACGCATCCATCCCACATCCCAATGCACATCAATTATACGATAGCACATTAATATGATTCTCAACATAATCGTAGTCCTGGGTTCGATCGGACACCTCCATAGTAGACCTTTGATTTAAGTTTGGTGCGAAATCACCCCGCGCACCTCGGGCTGGTGGAGCGTGATAGCACATTTATTCAATACAATACAGTATTTATTTTATTCGATACAAATGATAAATGACCCACCAATACATCCCTAGATCACGCTACACCGGCATCCGATCGCCCTTTATCCGTTAAATCTTGAGCCCTTTTGGGCTGGTTTCGACTATTTCGGATTAGCATGAAAACTCGGGCTGTTACATTTTAGTCGCTAATCCGTGTAACTTTTGCGTTATATGTAATACTGTATAACGTAAGTTCTATGCTAGGGCTCCATGGGCTTACTATTAAAGGCACCATAACTCCTACAAAAATCCTTGCAGTTCTGCACTAGCATGGAAGTTGCTAAAGTAGTGTAGTGCAAAAACTATGCTAAATAGCGCCTGGAACATACACCTGACTCATAGTATACAGTAAATACAAGACTTAAATTGGCACAGATACGTAACCATATAGTTACTCGCAAATGCCAAATTATATATAAAATGTAAATGACGAGAACGTTGTCAAAATGATGCAGTCGGAATTCTGCTATGGATATAGAAAACAATAACGAATAAACGAATCTTTTGAGTAGGAAATTTGAATTGGTTCCGTCAAAAACGAAAATAGATAGCTGAAGCGTTCCAAATCAAGACAGAGTATTTCGTTCCAATAAATAAGGCGTTTACGTTATGTGGTAAGCATATGGGATTTCTGTGTGCGAATAGTGTGGATCACACCTTTCAAGAACAATACAGTACATACATACACTATATAATAGAACAGTTTGGGTACTAGGTACCATCAATCTATCGCTATTTTATTTATGATACCATACAACCCGACTCGAGTTGGACCATTGTCCAGCGCCTTCCCGGAGTGCACGGCTCAGAGTCTGCGCGTAGTGGTACTCCTCTTAAGGATAACACTCAGCAGGAGGAAGTACGTGCACACCGGCTAGAGCAGGTGTCATGGTCATAATTGGGAGGCTTTAATGGGTTTAGAGATGCTCAGCTCTACTCCCTACAAAATGTCAAAGAAATGCCTTGATGACAAGTGGCTAGCGAAAGCCAAACGCTGGGGCTATAACCGGCGCACGAGCTAGTGGGCGACAAAACACGACAAAATGTCCGATCTCCCACGCGTTAGTGGTGGATAGTGGGTGACAAACCACGATAAAAAGTCAACTGCTGCCTTGTAGTCAATAGGAATGGGCCCTAAGGTTAGGACCACCGCTTGCAACAGGTGGTTGTGGGTTCGTAAATAGACGTGAAATTTTCGGAAACCTCAATGAAAGATCACAAATTAAATCTAGACTCTGCTACCGCGTTCTGGGTAGACGACGCGCGTCGCTGCCCTGCCGTCGGCGACGTGAAAAATGGGCAAACGGCAACCAACCGCATCAAATTATGCAAGGAGACGAGCCGCATTGCCGTGTGGAACGTTCGAACATTGTTGAAGCCAGGTTGTAGTAAACTTCTTTGTCGATCACTTATAATACTGCGCGTAATATTGATATAGCCGCGCTCTCTAAACTGCGAATTCCGGAAACGGCATGACTAACATCAGCTCCTCCGACGTGAAAACGACCTTCTGTTCTTGGGCCCCGAGAAAGGCGGCCAACAGGGAGTAGGTTTTGCGATCAGGAAGGACAGACTAGATGACGTTATGCTCTGGAATCCGTTCAATTCACGACTAGCATACGTGACAATTCGCTCAAAGCCGTGCAACCTATCTATTGTTATGGCCTATGCACCCACAGATGCCCACAGTTGCGGAGACAAGGACGATTTCGCGGAAGGACTCAATCATCTAATAGCCTCCATTCCCGCAAGAGACATCCTCCTAGTGTGTGATGACTTCATTGCGCAAGTGCGACCGCGCGAACCGGGCGAAAACAATGTCCTAGACCCTTTCGCTCACGGTTCTCGAGCTGACAACGGAACCAGACCGATCACCATCGCGGAATTACATGAATTGTTTTTCGCCAACTCCAATTTCAAGCATCCTGCAAAGCAACAGCACACCTGGCGATCACCCAACGAGCGCTATTTTCAGCTTGATCATGTCCTTATCCGAAAAAGATGGAAGTCTGCTGTAAGAGACTGTAGCATCGTTTGGGGAACCTGCTTCCACGTGACCATGGCGTGATACGGCTGCAGCTATACTTAAAGCTAGACGCCATCCATTTCAAGCGTAAAGCTCGTCTAACCGACACCAGCTGTCTATGGGACAATAGCATCGCAGAAAAGTTTTGCACCTCAGTGGCCAACCGCTTCGCCGCCCTGGCAAGATTAGTGGACTCTCAAGTTCCAATATGCGTTTGTGTTTCTGACTGCACTATTGCAGCCCTGCCCGGAGTTGCACCGAAGCCGAGACCGAAGAAACGGGATCGATGGCTTGATGTGCCTACAATAGAGAAATCGGAGCTGCCAACCGTGTTAGAATATGATGTGTATATAGAAATGGTTAACTACAAGTCCGGATCTTGCTGTGCCCAGGCTTCAACTATCATAGTTTATATTGACATCTAGCTAGCTAAAGAATCACTACCTTATCATTCAAAATGTACTATACTAAAACATCCCGACGTTTGGGTAATGCTAAGCATATTTATTATACGTAGTCATTGGTCCTGCCTGAACTCAGATACCCTGAGCGTTAAATTATTGGTTATTGGCTTGCGCACATCACGTCGTATAGTGAATAAAATGTCAACCGAGAGTCGTGCATGATAACCAGTAATATAACGCTGCCAAAAGTGTAAGTCTGACAAGCAAATTTTGGCGGTACCAAAAATCAAACAACTGCATTCAAGGATTGATGAACTAGCTACGTTGTAAACTTAGAAGGCTGATGCAAATGTGTTTAGTTCGGAAACATCTGGTGAGAACAAAATGAAATGTCTGCAATAGTCATGGAGGTTGTTTGCAGGGACAAGGTCAAGCCTATGTTCGTAGCAGCGTCGTTAGACATGAAAATTGTGAATCGTTAGGGATGAAACACGAATTTTTCTATTCTTGGCTACATGCAATTATAGTGATAAACTCGCCAAAATTTGCCCGAGCAACTGTCGATAAGTTAGAATCACCAAAAACCGATAATATCCACGACTCGGTGTACAGTTAGCCTAAACCTTGGATGGATCGGTACTTATAAAGGAAGGAGGGAAAATCACCAGTCTCGTCAAAATACTAACAGGTCATGCGTCGCACTTGTTCGGGACATAATAACAATGATGCGGGCTTTGATGGATCGTGGAACCTAGGTCTTGTCAGAACCTCACAGGGATAAAGACGCGTCGTAGCGGAAATGCCCTTCACAATTTGGCGATATAACAAGAATCGCGATCCAGTCAGTTGTTGCCGATTTTCTTTGGCATAAGCAAAATTTGGTCGCTTTTAACAGCGACATAGCAAATACCAAATTGACCAGTATTGATCAAAATAAGAGAAACTGAAATTGAACAACAAAACATAATATATACAAATAGATAAAGTTAAATAAAACTTTATATTTAAGGGTTCTCGAAGAGATTTCTGCGTGAGCGTCATGAGGTACCTAAGGATCGTTAGCGTAATCCGACTGTCCTTGACAATAGGAAAATCAAAATATTCAAAATGGGATATTCGCGAGTAAACATTTGAAATCAGTAAATCTGAGAAAATTTAATACCGCAGGTCAGGCTTTTCGTATAAATGATATAGAGAATGACGAGTTGACCGTATTACATAGGCATAGGGATTGGCTCTCCCAGGGGTACAGCTAGTAATCATGTCACATTTAGACACGTGTGCCACCGAAAGCGCCTTGGCCCAACATCATAGTAAGGCCCGCCTGCGGCCGGCCAAGCTAAGATCTATATTATAACTTGCCGATCCCCCTTTTTCCAACGGTAAATTAACTTTGGCAACATGCTAAATATGACTATTCAAAACTGCAAGCCAGAAATTGCGTGTAAATGATATTATACTTATACATTCACAAACACAGATGAAGAAGAGTTCGATGCCTCAGAACAATTATTAAAGCATCAATGCCGTATACAATGTTGGTTTTGCTGATATGGCACGGTGATCTGGATATAAAGACGGTTATAAATACATGTTGGAATTAGTACATGTAGTATCGAAATGCTTTAGAGTTGTCACTTTAAAACCAAAATTACGAGCCACTTTGCGTGTAGAAACCATGGTAGTCACATTCACCCCAGCCATATTTTTTCAGATCATTGAACTGAATTTACGAATATCAATTTCAAAAAACTCTCTCGTCAGTATGGAGCAAGTTTATACACAGCTCTGAGTGTTAAAACGATGGCTATAGAAGTAAAAAAGTCATTTCGTTCACGGTGAAACACTTGCCCGCGTGGTACAAAACATAATGCACACCGCTATATTGACATTCTCGAAGATATCGCCGATGAGTTTAAACCATACAAAGAATCGATATGGTGTCCGTCCAGTACTTGTGAGTATAAAAACGAGGCCGATATTCTCGCAATGCTTATACTCTCGCCACAGACACAGTAATTTTTTGTGCAAATTTAGACTTAACGATTGTGTAAGTGTTACAAGTGCCCAATTTATTTTCGGCATTATCCGCAATGATCTTCAGAAGTATTTCGTATCACAAACTTGCATCATTTACCCGAGCATGTGTGCGGTAAGGCCGAATTTTGTCACAAAACCAACTCCGGCTCGTGACAAAAGGGGCAACCAAATCCGGCATTGCATACATAAAATAGATAGCGATAATACATACGATCAGATTCCTCACTTTATAAAATTAGCTATTATGGATTTAAATCCATCTTAGGAACATTGTTGGAATAAGTTCTCTAGACGGTTAGATTTGGAAATAAGGTTAAGATTGGAAAGCTTATACATAACCAGAAAACAAGAAATGTTGAACTCTAATATCTGGTAAAACGATTGAGATGTCCGGAAAAGATCAACAGCTGGGTCAACCAACAAATCATAAAAAGGGTCTGAATATCGTTCAAAAGTTAACTGTGGAATCAATACACTGTAATTGTCCTTCACCTGTATAGTTAATTTGAAAATTTATACAAAACGGACAAGAACAGATAGTGATCATCAATATCTAGTAAAATGGTTAGTATATTTTGAAACGTCCAACTGCTGGGCAACGAAGAGGGAACAGAAAAGTTTTGAATATTGTTCAAAAGTTAACTATAGAATCAATACAATTAGAAGTGTGTTTTACCTGTATAATATCAAATGCCACTAGAGTTGAAAACAAATCTTGCAGCTGAACAATTTCGTAAAAATATCACTTAACCAGCATTTCAAAAAAGTTGTTTGGTGTTAATAAGATATAATGCAACCAGTATGCCATCAGCTCGCAGATGAGATTCATATGCCAATATTTCAAGAATGATTTTCTAACTTTGTGGAAATAATTAAAAGATATGCCAACATTTCAAGAAGGATTTCCTAACTTCGTGGAATAGATTTAAAGACAATTTCTCTATATTCTCGATGATTTAATGTGTACCTTACAAATGGCATTTCCTTAGCGAATATGAGTAGTATAGAGCGAGGAGTTGGACCCCAAGTTCGCGGTTGGAGGAGCGGAGGAGCTGGATTTAACCTTGAAACTGTGTGTGGTAATTACTGTGTGAGTGTCGTAGTGTGAGGTGCGTGTTCTATCTTAACAGCATCGAGGATTTGACCTTGACGAGTTTTTATAAAGTATCCTTATTTACAGACCTGGTAAACATAATACTTCAATTCTGTTAACAATATATATACTAAACATAACTCATCAATAAGTAATTGCGGGATACTAAGCACCCGAGATGTTACAGTGAACGTTCTGTGAATTTTCGATATACCCACGTGCGGTTCGTGTGCTTAATATTCCACAATTTTCCACTTTTCTGAAACATTTTTGTCAAACCATGTCTCAATAGTAAGTCATTCCAAATCTAATTTTGCATAATTTCAATACATTAAGCGCAGTATTTCTGTATTCCAGGCCTATCAACTCATATCAAATACATCACATCTGTTATACTTTTATTTACATAACCACCCCATTAAAATAAAGCAATTGATAACAATTACACCAAAACAAACAACCCAATCCTTGGCCTTCCCAGTAAACCATTTTATAAAAAATTATTTAAAACATTTACTCTCCTTCACTGCTAATTACTGTAAGCTATAGTTCTCCATATTTTTGCTGTTATCCCAATTATAACTCCATCGTTTTAGCAACTATATTTTTTCTAATTCCTTTATTTATTTAACCCTCCACATGTAGTGGAACAAAATTCATTGCCAAAGTCCGTAAATTATTTATCTTTAGAACAGCCCATTTCTTATTACGAAAATATGCTTTTACAACACAGTAATCTATAAGAACAATAATTAAATAGTGACCAAGTTAGTACCGAACCCTATTTTCTAACTTTCAAAATATCCACGTTTTTTTTAAATCAGAAGAGGCTTAGTACTAACCCCATCACTAAGAACAATGCGTTTCGGATAAAAATAAGTAATACTATCCCTCTGCTGCTGGTATTGCATCAAGTCTGTCCCTTTCATGCTGAATCCATAATTGGTCCCACCTTCCTTTTCTTTCGTTTTGAACACCCCCATAAACATGTCTTTATTAACATTGTTAGTCACTTTTGATAGTCCTTTCGTTGACACCTTCACTCCCCCATCCGCCTTCCAACCATAGTATGTCTTCAAATTCAGAGCCACCATCCCCTCGCCGCTCCACTCTAGTTTAAATAGGCCGGGGGTGCGCTCCGAATACTTGTCGGTGGCAAAAAATTTAGGTATATCAGCTTCTTGTCCTCTTTCGACGAGCATGGATATTAGGTCGTGGCCGGCTATTGCAAAATAGAAGGAGTCCGTGTCCATCTGAATCAGCTGGAAGTTTTCTTAGCCCAGCCGACGTCGAAGGAACACGTATAGCTCCAACATTCGTAGCTTCGCATATTGGTAGACGAAGAACCGTATAATATTTGGGAGATCCATAGGCACCTGAAATAAATCAGGCACCATAAGTAATTGGTTAGCATAACAAACATAAATTAAAATAAAAAAATCTGAACATAATACGCAACTGATATTAGATTATATTGGTTTAGATGGGTATAAAGAACCTGGGTGAGCCAACTGGTATTAGGTACAACGTTTTGATTTAACTGTAATATGCAACTCAACCTTCGCGATCACCTGTATAAACATATCTATTTCTGGTAACAAACAACACCAAAGAAACCATACAATACACACAGAATAGCGAAGACACAACAAACGTAATTTAAATTAAATATAAATCTGTACATACTACGGAAGTTATACTAGGCCATACGTTTTAATCTCACTCTAATATGATACCAGAACTTCAAATCCTTAGGATGTTTCGTACATATTTCTCTATAAACATATCTTCCATTCATACACAAGCAATTCAAATATATTCTGAGATACGGAAACAATACTATATCGTACACAAAAGCTATCAAAGTCATCCTTCTAATATGACACTCGTATAAACATATAATAACCACTCTCATTACACTTCTATTCCAAATAATAAATATCCTTACCTTTCTTTTGCTCATGTGGACCTGGAATATACCGTCGTCTATTTCTTCCATCTTTTTAAAGTGCCCGTCACGTATCATCCTTTGAGCCTCCGCAGCCCTGTTAAATGAGACATCTTCGAATCGTGTTTTGTCGATCGCCAGTCGACCGTAGCAACTATTTCCGAAGAGTTTTAGCATCTCCCCAAGGATTTTCTTGGACTCATCGGCGTCAGCTGCTCGGCGACCGTTAGCCACTTCCTCGCTAAGATGCTCGAAGGCTGCTACTCGTTGATATTCCACGAACTGGTGGACGCGTGTGACATGGAGGCCGTCTTTCATGTAGATCCGTAGTAACGGCGTAGCCAGCAGTATTTTTGTCCCTTGGTACGATCCAATCAGCGACCGCCTGGTAGACTTCATTATCCCGTGTTGCTCGGCGTAGCTTTGCATATGCTCCCCGATATCGTCTATTGATATCTCCACGTTCTTAAACACCGGGGGCATTTCTTCCCAAAAGTCCCTAGCGGTATCGTTCCAATATGGCACTTGTATATCCACTTCCGCTATACCAAAGGTCTTGTCGTTCCGTACGGCATCTAGTATTTCCTTCGTTGTGATAATGTCCCTCTCGAAACATGTGTTGGCGTTTAGCCGCTTCCACTCGCTCCACTCCGGAGTATCGATGTTGTTGGTTATGTAGTCGTCGAAGGTACATTCTTTGTCCCATACGAACTCACAATCGACTTGCTTCTCGAAATACTCGTGTTTCCTTGCCGTGTCCTTCTGCCGCTTGTAGTAGTCTTCGTCCCGTTTTTTGGTGGACACACACCAACAACCATGCCAGTAACAACCATCGTATTCGATGACAATGGCTTTGGCGTTACCGTACCTGCCAGCTGGTATATAGCCATCCACGTAGTACCTAGTAATGCCGTTTTGGAACATCTTTTGCCCTCCGTTAAACCTCTGCTGAATTACCACATCGACTCGACCTAATCGAGTGCACAGTTCCCGGCGTTGGTATTCTAGGTACATTAGTTCTTTTAGCCCATGACTGTAGCCTTGAACCCGTTTCATCTTTATCCTAGCGTTCCGTGACACTGCGTCGTAGAAGTCTTCGCGGCTCTCTGACTGCGTCGGAACTTCCTCTCCTGAGTCTCGTAGCTCCGGTCGCCATACTGAAAACACTCCGGTAGGCATCTCCTGGCACAGCGACCATAGGTATAATCCATTTGCGTCGTATCCCCCTATTTTAGCTACTTTCTTGCCGCCCCTTATTGTCGTCTTACCCACTTCGTGATACCGATGGAATACGATAGCCGGCCCGTCAACAATGTTGCCTTTAATTAACCCATGTAAGTCTTTCCACTTTTCGTTAAATAACGTAAACATTCCACCTTTTGGTAGTCGCTGAAACATTTGCTTCATGGCAACACCGGGTAGACTTATAGCCTCCTTGAACATGTCGACACCCCATGCTTGGAAGAAATCGAACATCTTCTGAACGGCTTCGAGGAAGGGCGCCACGTCCAGGTTGTTGTACCACTCCAGCATATCCCGCATACATGTAAAATATTTAAATCATTATTTAGCACCAGAAGTATATCCAAACATACTAAAAGAATACATTAAACAAGCTTCTTTCAACAAAATGCCCTGAAATTGCAATCCCAACCTTATTACACAAACATCTTTCATCAAACTGACCTGAAACTCTAATAATAACCTAGTTTTATCACACCAATTTACATAATTTCATAACCATTTCATCTAATTACACATTTATTTACACCATCCAAACAACATTTCCAATAACTACATAGTTCTTTCAGAAACTAGCCTTTAACATCCTTCCTTTTCCCTTTCGTCGCAATAAAAACCACTTCTGTTAAATTACTATAGCTACTCTAACAAATCATACTAATTCATTCACACTCTACTTTAACTGTTTTTCACTCACTTGAAGCCTTCTTCTTTCCACACGTTTTGAACATATTCGTAATCCGCGGCACTGAGCTCCTTCTGACGTAACGAACTGTAGAACGCGGCTCTAGCGGAAGATCGTTGTCATTTAGTTGCTCTAGGCTTTCGAACCACTCGTAGGGCCATACACCTTTAGTTTGCTCCACGTTAAATGCCTGTAGAAACTTTTCGTAACTTGCTCCCGGGGCTAGGTAGTTACTAATGTCGAGGAAGAGTAGCGAATCTGTTGATAGGCTCATAAACGAGTTGTTCTTGGTTATGGCATTGTTCGATTTAGCTCCACGACGAATGAGATGTGGCACATAATATTGCTTGATTAAGTTTAGGTCGAATTTACCGCTATTAAAACCCAAGACCACAAGCTGATTGATCCACGCCTCGAATTTACGTAGATACATTGTCCACTTTCTTGTTTCGTACGCCTTGCCTTTTGCCTCCTTCAGTGTTTCTTCATTAGTGTCACCATTTTTCTTTAACTTCGTTAACTCCTTCTCATACTGTTTGTTCTTGGCACATTTTACTTTAAGGTCGTTGTATATGTCACCGTACTTTTCCCTCATAATGTCGAGCGCTGCATCGGAAATTTCGCAAGAGTATGCGTCCATCTCTGGTATTATATCTTCCGGTTCACCAATGAAGCACCGCGGTTGCGTATATTCCGGTACGTTGCTGCACACCGAAACACTGGCTGGAATAAGGCGCTTCGTGTACACCAACTTCCGCTCTGGGTTCTGTAGCTGCGAATTTACCTCGAAACGGGCCTCAAAGTCGAAGGTAGCTCGGAATGGATAGGATCTGTCGCATATATCGAATCCTTCTTCCCCTAACTCGTCATGAATAGTTTTTGGGAGCCCGAAACCACCCCCCTTGTATATATATTTGGTACCCAGTTCCCCACATTCCTCCACATGCCGCTTGAAGTTGTCCACTCTGTCCCAGACCTTGTCACAATTATCACACCGCCATGACTTTGTATATCGTTCTAAGTTATTTATGTATGAAAAATGGTTCTCGAATAAATTTAAGTTCAGCGTTTCTATGTATAAACCTCTGGATTTGTGTATAAGGGTCGCTGTTGGGGGATTAGGCACGTCGGGTATGGTACCATCTGTGTCACCTTTTTCAAGTATAACCACATTGTCTCTGCTCGGTAGGCTATTATCAGCATCACTTAACTCA
>JASANE010014150.1:0-71171 GCA_030248225.1 Trileptium ribeirensis
GTACTTCGTTCAGTTACGTATTGCTACGAAAGCTCAGAAAAAAATAGATGCATTTTAACAGTTCAAATCACCGGAAAACAACAGGAGGCGCAGAGGAACGACTTACTCCTGAAAAGTTTCAATCTATAGACCAACACAAATACTTGATGCTTCCTTAGAGGTTTTCAATGGGTTTAGGGCGTAGAGGTTTTAATATTTATAATAGACTTGTGGTTCAAGAGGTTTGGCGGTGGTATATTAAAATAAACGCAACCTGTTACAGATGGTTATTACAAAATAACTTGAAAATGAAGCCACGCTCGCTCTTTTATCACCTTCGCTTGCGATTTACTGGTAATACTACATTTTGTTAATATATTATTGTAGGTTTCATAATGGCATATCGTCCGCCATTTCAACCTACAGTGTCGCATCTTATTGGGAACGGTACCGCCAACCCAAATGGTCGGATCAACGAGCAATAATAACACCAACGTTTCCCAATCTCAGTCGTCCCTACCAACTGCTGCTTCTGCTGTTCAGCTGTTTAATCCTGCTGTTGCGGCTGCCGCTGCTCAAGCGCAGCTTCAAGTAACTATTTATGGCCTGACATACTAAATGCTTCTCAATATGCAACAAATACTATTGCATATATCAATTTCAACGCTACATTGATTAGTTTTCTAGGTTTTTCTCCGATGCGTAATTGCAGTGAAATTTTGCACCCAGTTTTCAAATGCTGCATGAATTTGTGGCTTCTTGGAGAGAAGCCATGAAGCCCTGGTTTGATGGGCTTCCCGAGTACTCTCAGTATAGTTATGCAGCTCTAATGAAGCCCTTACGGTAAATCATAATTTTCATTCAGTCGCGAAAATAGCAAAATCAAAGTTTTTTCGCGCTACTTTAGTGAGTGCTATTTTGGCTAAGTACAGTTGCAGTATCAAGAGTATCTGCGGTAACACAGCTCGACTCAGTGTTTACTGACATAACTAAGTATTAAAACTTATGAAATTATTCAAAAGTACAAGTGTTAAGCCGCAAGGAATGTCATTAATAAACATGAAACAGCAGCAAACATAAGATCAAGAGTAAGAGAACTAAAACCATTTACGACTGATATAAATTTCTGTGGTAGTGCAAATAGTTTGTAAGGTCAATTTTGTTCACCATAGTTCTAAAAAATTTTGCTTTGACGGCGTTTACTGGACGTCGGTTTTGAGCCAAAGAGAATTCCACACATCAATAATTGGGTGTATAAAAGAGGGTTTCAGTGTGTTTGTCATATATTTGTGCTTTATGAGTTTCAATCAATGACCTCTTGTTTAGCAGTTCCTTTAGAAAACGAAAAATTACGACCGCGATTTAATTTATTTGTAAACGTTTGAATACCATAACTAGGTCAAGTTTGAGTCACCTGTGTTTTAGAGCATGTAGTTGGCAATATTTCATGCGATGATGATAAGGGACTGGGTGGAGTCGTAGCCTCACGAAACGCCTACGTGTAAAGTATCGTGGAACACGTTCCAAAAGGGTCCATATCCATGAGCGGTGAAGGTTACCACACCTGATAGCAATATTCCAAGATAGGTCGCATGTATACACAGTACTAATTTGCCAACCATGTAGCCACTTTTCGATACAAACCACTTTGAAGAGAATCTTGACCAGCTTCGGGTTGTCGTGACGTATCTAAGAATAAAACATAAAATCGTCTTCAAATATTTTACATGAGACGTCACAGAAAATACATATATTGTCATTAATATATACGATAAAAAGGGTAGGTCCAAGAGCTCTGCCTTGTGGTACTCCAGAAGTTCAACCTGATCATATATTTTAACCCCAACACTGAGATTCGTTAAAAAGGCTTTGAACCGATTTTGTAGGTTCCCTCCTATTCCGACAGAAGCAAATTTAGAGCATCCAGTTTAGTATGAGAAACGGTAAAAATCAAAGGTGTTTAATGTCATAAGTTGTTTTAAAGAAGATTCGCGAAAAACATTGATAAGGTTTTCGTATTCTTTGGTATTTGGGTAAGACATTAAAAGCCAGTTAATACGAGGCAAATTAAGATAACCTACGATGGTGACTGGAAAAGATACATCTGTACATGTACGCAAACAATTGTTCCGATTGTCATTGTACATAGCATTTGCAGTTGGAGAACGGCAGATATATAGCTATAATACGATGGCGATTTGGAAGTAGAATGTTTATTCCTACTCATGTCAAGCTCGTCCACATGGCATAGAGCATGCAATTGTATGTATTCATTAAGAAATAACGCTACACATCCTCCTTTATGATCTAAACGATTGTTGCCTACTACTGTGTACGAGCCTGAACAGAACAGAGATGTCGGATATTTTGAGTTAATTAGGTTTCAGTCACCGCTAAAATAACTGGTTTTGTAATGTCTAGCAACGCTTGAAGATCTTTAATTTATTTTATAGGCTTCTGGCGTCGAAATAGATATAATCACTGCAATTGTAGGATTTAGCTCCCACATCATTGGTCATGTTTACCATGTAATTTACCGTGACTCGGCGATCCCTTTAAGACGCATCGTTTCGTCTCGAGGTCAGCCTTTGCAAATATACAGATTGTCATCTAGTGCGACATTTATGTCCAAGTTATTGACGTTTTCGGATGCGATAGCGTTTAGCAATTTCTCTTTTAGGCATAAGGCATCTATGCGACATCGTTTTGATTGTCATTGAATGTCGGTTGAAAATGCTCTCCATTCCTTCGATTGATCGCAGCGTTTTAGCTTGCGAAAGGATCGATCTGGCGACAGTAGACGACGCAACCTGAAATTTTAAATGTCGGAAGCCATTTCGGTTGAAGCGCTTGTTGCTTGCCTTAGACGGGTAAGGATGGACAGTCCCATACGGGATGGTTGCTGCACGGTAGCAGACGGGTCCAGCGTTTTAATGATTTTAACGACATCGGCTTGGTCGTTGCTGTTTTCCGGAAGCCTTGATATTACGAGATTTCTGTGGTGGAGCCCTTCTTTATCAGCGGTAATAGAACGACGCGAAGACGTTGAATTCGTGCTGAGATTACGTCGCGCAATCTCAGAATACGTTGTAAACGGTCTTGTTGATTATTTTGTTGCTTGGGTGTGATGCCTCACATGTGAATGAGTGAGACAAATTTTTTTGGAGCTCTGAGGCTAATGAGCTGGATAGATCGCATAGTTGGCATTCGATAGCTTGTATGCGATCGTTGCACGGCGATGAACTAGCTTTTGCGAGGGAGGCATTATATTACAGTTTAGTCGTGGTGTCTATTTAGCGGAAAAAGAGCAGAGAACGAGGACGCTGTGATTGCTCGTCTCGAATTCGATCGTAGTGTCGGGTACGGTGCTACATTTAAAGTGAATCCAGTTTTTTCTAAAAATCAAATCGGAGGCAGTTGTCGCTCCTTCTTTGTATCTGGAGCATGTGTAGATCTGCCTGACTTTGAGATGTTGACCTACGAGACGTGAGACGATTTCCGCTCTGCTTATGGTTGGATGGTTGTTTTGTATTGTGTGAGCAATCTCGTGATATATAAGTTCGATTCTTGGATGGAGCCATTATCAGAAGAGATTGAAATTCTTGTTGCGGTGATTAATTTGTATTAAGTATAACATATCCTTGGGAAAGGTCTTCGATTTTCGCTTGAAGTAATGAGCCCAACAATGTCCCACTGAACGCAAAATTGAGTTAAAACTGTAAATGAAATTTTATTAATTTTAAATTAATATTTTGTAAAATTTTTTCCACGGGATTCGATCTTCTGCGTCTTTTCGATACTTTAGTGATTGATACAAATGGCACTGATATGACTTAAAAATCATTATTCAGATTTAACAAATCGAACAAACAAATATATTTTAAAGCTGATTTTATGATGACAACTAAATATAATTTTCAGAGTTTCATGGGTTTCTTTTTCCAATTCCCGTAAAGGTAATTTTCTGACTTGTTCTAAATTTTTGAATTTGGCCATGTGGAGCTCCTTAACACTTTAGATTATAACTCTGAGCAGAATCGTGCCGTACAGAGTTACAAATTTGCTGTTAAGTAACACTGTTTTCCGGCTGTGTGTGAAAGTTTAAAAATACTCCAAAAATTTGAATTTTCAAAATTTTGGCTATGTTTAATTTTTTCTTGTTGAAGCGAATTATGGGCTTATTGAACTGTTTAAGCAAATGGGTTTTATGGATTTAACTTATTTGTTTAACACCGTGGGGCAGTGCAATGTTGGCTAACAATTGTCAATTTTGGCGCCAAAAATAATCAGATTTTACCGCTTTATAATTTGGTTTTACGCAGGGGTAAGCGGGACTGTAGGTTTTAAGTGTTGCGAAATGCGGTAATTGTAGTTAGGCAGTATTATTCATCCAGCATCGTAAGCTCTGGTGATTTACATCGTGAAAAAGGTTCATTAAAGTTTTTTCTTGTCAGAACGTAGTGAAACGTAGTGGAGATTGTTTTGTTGCAGGGGTGAAATCTTTTAAATTCCGTGTGTGTGTATGTGATCGGCCATAACTCCAGAAGGCCTTAACCGATTTTCATGATCTTGGGCTCATTCGAACCGGCATAGTCGATCTACCGTGTACATCCCCGAGCGTTTTTTGATTTGGGGTCTGGTTCCGGGGTCAAGAGTCAAAATGTCGGTTTTCGGCCCCATTTTAGTACCCTTCACGAAAGCAAGGTTTTTTTATATTTTAACTTTCGAATTTTTTTCTCTGGATGGTTTTGTTTCATAGTAAAATGATAAATGCCGATGCCTCTTTTTTTGTTTTTCGATTAAGGCTCCGGTTCTCGATTTATGGGGTTTGAGGTATGGCACCCTCATGGTTCCTCGGCCCAAAATTTGAAATTTTGTCCTGATGTCTTGGGCGGCTAATAAGTTTTACCTGGTGGTTTTCGGGCATGGGAAACTCATTGCCGATATTGGTTTTACTCTGCGACCCATGCGTACAAGGGTATGGTGCCCCTTTGGTTCGGGGTCAGAGGTCAAAATGAGGGTTGAATTTTCTTTTGAATTTTTTCTCTGATTGCTTTTTTCTTGTTTCTAGGAACACGAAATCGAAGTTCGAAGCATTGAATTTGTGTATTGGGAGCAACAGAAGTGGTATTACAAAGCCTTTTTAATGTGTTCTCATCTGCAAAGACATTCGATAACGCAGACAGCGTTTATACAGAGTCAGCACTGTTGCAGGTATTATTCATATTCACCTTTTCGTCTGATTTGATGTGCACGCAAAAGGCGTCGGCGTAGGTGTACCTATGCTTCACTACGTTCTGCTATCTCGATAGAGTTACTAGTAGTTACGGTTTATAAATTTCAAAACTTATGTATTTTTTCACTAGCAGAAGGAAATAGCAGCTCCTGTGCTTTTATATGATTTGAAAATAACCGTAGCACTGCCATTGATGTATTCCTGGCGTACTTTGAAGAGAGTCAAGAACAATTCGCAACCGGGTTTTTCCTAAAAGAGTGTTGTAGTGGTTCGTGCACTTCACGTTGCTGTGGTATATACAATCATTTTTTATATACTTTTTGTATTCTTTCCAGGCTCATTTCGCTGGTTTAGGCGCTGGTTTCCAGAAGCACGGGATGCCTGGATTTTTCACTGCCATTGATGTATTCCTGGCGTACTTTGAAGAGAGTCAAGAACAATTCGCAACCGGGTTTTTCCTAAAAGAGTGTTGTAGTGGTTCGTGCACTTCACGTTGCTGTGGTATATACAATCATTTTTTATATACTTTTTGTATTCTTTCCAGGCTCATTTCGCTGGTTTAGGCGCTGGTTTCCAGAAGCACGGGATGCCTGGATTTTTTAACCCCTTGACCATGGCTGCTACTGCTAGCACTGGTATGCCTTTTGTTGTATTTAATTTTTGGTAAGGATCTGTAACTATGTCAAATTATTCTTGTCACGCTGTTTTGTCAACCAGTAGCACTAGTGAATATATTTTGGCTAAGTGAATCTGTGCGCCGCCAGCGCTGCTCTACAGGTTATACTGTCACGCCTAGTATTATGTTAATGTTCGCATTGTTAGATATACCGTAGAAATTTTATGTGGAAAAACAGCCGACTCATTTGCTACGCACATTGAATATTTGCAAAGTTATTTAGACATTTTTTCGCTCGCTGAACTTTACTCATGTGATGATTGACCATTGTTCCTTTTGCTCCTATACTTGCAGTGCGTATATAACTTTATAACAGCAAATCCTTTGTTGTCCAGACGCAGCAGTAATGCATTTTCGCGGCATGTACATACCACCGCCGCTGAAGGATTATGGAAAAATGCAGTCAACGTCGATAAGTGCAAAATAACAGAAATTTTGATTAAACGAAATTTCGATTGACTGCATTTTCGATTGCCATTATTTTAGGCCGGGACTGTGCATAACGCTCTTACACCATAACCCTTGTATAACTTACGATTGGCCAGCTTGGCTCAAATCTTACTATCGATGCAAATTTAAATAAATAACACTATAATAATTATTGGAACACGCTTCAATGTGACCGCAAATTTGTACCTTGCGGAATGAGGATTATGGTGCATATTCCCAAACAAAACAATCTGTGTCCGTTCACTTAATTTAAAGCAGCATGCTGCAGAATTGATATGAGGAAGAGTTGCTTCGTTGTTGAGGTACGAGATAAAGCGACGTGCTATGTTTAGGGCACCCATGTTGTTATTTTCTCAAGTCAATTAACGATAATGAAAGCGACGACAGCGTACAAACCGTGATTTAGCCTTACGTACGTGGTCACGATTTTCAATACTGGAATACGTGTGCGCTGTTCGGTCACTGCTTTAGGACTTGCCGCGGTTTGCTGACCTCATACACATGCAATGATACCATGGATCGTGGTTCTTGATAGCACCCTTTTACGGTGTGTGGGACATAATCAGATACTGAATGTCATCTGAATAGCTACCAAAACTTGCGAAAATTAATAATGTAAAGCATACTCAAATTGCGTGCGTGCTTCCCGAAGTCCCAGTTAGCATTCGCTAAAACGACTACCGTTGACAGAATTGTTTACACTATTTTTGCTCCATTCAGATTTTACGATTTTTACCAAAGAATAACAGTCTTGATGTACGCAGCTAAAGTTTAGTGACGCATATAGCCGCAAATCTTACACTTTTGTGTAGATCAGTATTAACTGTACGTGTCGAATGCCCGTCAATTATTGGCGCCAGAATACTAAAGCATGTTTTTGATTGTCACTGATGGAGTACAGTGTTATTGACATAAACACAAATCTTTCGCGAACCGCGCGCTAATTGTTTTCAAACGTGTAGCGAGAAAAGAGCAGCTTTTATTGGCTATTCTCGGACGGTTTGTTTTTGTTTCTATGCATAGAGATATTACGTTGAAACTTGTATTTATAACCGCGATTGCGTTAGAGCTTGTTTATTTTAACTCCGGAATTAACTTGTGTATCGTGCAATGTTTCACAAAATTAAGCACGCCACCAGGGATCGAACCCGGATTGTACAGACGAAAGGTGCTTACGTAAACCGCTCAGCAATCGTAACATCTGTTGCTCGATTCCGTAAAGAACCTCGCGAAGCCAACACATAACAACACACTTACAAACAGACATTATACGACACACTCTGCTTACACAACAGTTCACTATGTGATGTGTCATTATTTGTGGACATTGGGCGTTAAAGGAGCACATTGATCCAGAGAACAGTTTCAAATAATGGTCTGTGCATTGTTTTGCTTGTTATTGCCATTATTTTAAGGTCATGCCGGCGTCCATGTTTCTGGGCAACCAGGTCCGTTTTTCATACGAAGCCCAACGGGACAGCCGTTAATATTTTCATTGCCGCAGCAGCATGACAGCCCTGTTCCTATATCCACAACTACAGCTTCGACGTCTGTCGCAAGGTCTGCTACTACAAGCATTTCATCAGCGAGAGGCAGTTCCGTTTCAACAACGATCTCAACGAAATCATTAGCATGTACCTGCCGTTCCACCACGTGCAGTTTTTGCGCAACCAGATCAAGTACTGCATTTTATTTGCAGTTTCCCAGTTTTACCTAATTTGGTAGATTCACAAAATGGCATACACAATATTATCAAATTTTTTTGTATTTTTTTGCGTGAAAGAACGGTCAGTAAAACCATAGGTGAAATATATATAATAGTGTTACTTGTTTCCTATGAAACCAGCAATAATAATGGCTACATATATACCATAACTTGCTGTCAAAAGTTTGTTACGAACATATATAATAGGCTTGATCGTAGGCAATGAATTCATCAATATATTTTCTCAATATTTGCGTTTTGTCTTACACAACACATTGTGGTGTTTCAAAATAAGATTTATTATTGCGTGAAAACAACCCATGTTTTGAAGAAATGTGCTTTAGCCAGTCAGGAGAGACTAAAACAAACATAATGTTTAAACATTCAAATTAGCGAAAGAAAGGCATCAATAAGACAAATTCTGTTGAGCAGGTGTTGGTAGGGTTCTGTTGTCGATTTTGATCTGGGGTCTGGTTCCGGGGTCAGCGGTCAAAATAGGTTTTTTTTTTGGATCATTTTTAGTACTCACGAAGCAAAGTTGTTTTTTCTGTTAGCTATCGAATTTTTCTCTGTGTGGTTTTATTTCATAGTAAACTGACAAATGCCGATGCCGCTTTTTGTCTTTCGATTAAGGCTCCGGTTCTGGATTTTTGAGTTTGGCGCACCAATGGTTACTCGACCCAAAATTTGAAAATTTGTTCTAGCATATTGGGCGGCTGACAAGATTAACTTGGGGGTTTTCGGACATGGGAAATTCATTGCCGGTGCTGGTTTTGCTCTGTGACCTATGGTTATATGGGTACGTAAATCAAATGACCCATGGTTCGGGTTCAGAGGTTAAAATGAGTGTTTTTCACCACATTTTAGTACTCTTCACGGAAGCAAAGTTGTTTTTATCTTAGTTCTCAAAATTTTCACTGTGTGGTTTTATTTCATAGTAAACTGACAAATGCCGATGCCGCTTTTTTGTCTTTCGATTAAGGCTCCGGTTCTGGATTTTTGGGTTTTGGCGCCCCGCATGGTTACTCGACCCAAAATTCGAAAATTTGTTCTGGCGTCCTGGGCGGCAGAAAAGTTTCATTTGGGGGTTTTCGGGCGTGGAAAATTCATTGCCGGTGTTTTTTTGTTCTGTGACACATGATTCTATGGGCACAGGGGTATGGCGCTCACAGGGTTTGGGGTTAGAGAGAAAAATAAATTCTTTTTACCCCATTTTAATACCCTTCATGGAATTGAGGTTATTTTTATCTTAACTTTCGACTTTTGTTCTCTGGTTGGTTTTATTTCATAGTAAAATGATAGCCGATGCTTCTTTTTTGTGTTTTTAGATTAAGGCTCCGGTTCTGGAGTTATGGGGTTTGAGGTATGGCTTCCTCGTGGTTCCTCGACCGAGAATTAGAAAATTTGCACTGACCTCCGGGGCAGCTAAAAAGTTTCACTTGGGTGTTTTCGGACATGGGAAACTCATTGCAGAGGTTGGTTTTACTATGCGACCCATGGTTCCATTGGTATGAGGATATGGCGCCCCCTTGGTTCATCGACCCAAAAATTGTAATTTTATGTAACGTCCTGGCAGGCTGACAGCTTGCACCTAGGGTGTTTTCGGGCATGGGAAACTTATTGCCGGTGTTAGTTTTGTTCTAACTTGTGCGGTATTGTATTATATCAACATATAGCATATCGACGTATGCTATCGAGTGTTGATTGGCTGTGCACGCAAAGGGCATAGGTATACCTATGCTTCACTGCGTTCTGCAATATCGATAGAGTTACTAGTATTTAGGCGCTAAGGCTATCAAATTGTTTGTCTTCAATCCGACCAACAAAAAAAATACGCGTACTGATATTTGTATAGTTATTAATATAAACGCCTTGCAAAAAACCGGGTTGTTTTTTTATTCGCTGTGTCTGTTTCTACATGCAGGGAGTAATGTCACATTTTGACATTGTTAATTTGTGTCAATGAGTGTCATTTTTACTATTTCAGTCAAAGACGAGACTCTTGCACATAAAAGCCTTGTCTCGACTGCGAAAAAGCCCGTGCGGTACTGTGGTTTTTTCCTTCACCCGACACCGGCGTCCCGATTCTCTTGATTTGAAAAGCACTGGGCGACACTGAAGAAACGGCTTTCTTCCAGTGGCGCTGCCATGACGAGGAGGACGGCTTTTCTAGCAGCCGAGAAAGTTGTGAGTACACTACAGTTGAAAAATGCAGATAAACGTCGTGCCTCTCTACAAGTTATATCAAACCCTGCAAACTTATTGTATTTCTTACTTTTTTTATTACTTTTATCTTAATTGTCTTATTCAACACTTTTTTATATTTTGATTTAATACTTTTTATCTTCATAGCTTATTTGTTTGTGGTCAGTACGTCACTCAGAATCAGTTTCAAAAACTATTAGGACATCTGCCTTGTCATGCGTACTGAAATTTAATATGCATTAAGTAGCTAGGGCGTTAGATGTGTTAGACATTGACTGAACGTTACTGCGTTGTGTGGGGCTAAAATTAAACCTGTTTACGGACTCCTTTTCTGATTCGGTAAAACTGTTGACAAAAACGTGATAGGACTTAGACAGCCTGACTGCATGTGCTAAGTTTATTTTTGTGGAACAGAGTATACAAGAAAAAATGTGAATTATAAATATTGTTTATTGCGTGACTTCTATTGTGTAACTTCTGACTTGATTAATGACAGCTTAAACGCGAGTATGTGCATATAGCTGCGCGACGGGTATACCAAAAAATTTTGCCATATTTTACGACTTTTCCGATTTCACTCTTTCCTTTAAAACGGCTGTAGGAAACATAGAGCGTAATATTGAAGGTTACTGTACAGTTCATTTAATACGTCACTGAAAAAGGCACATTAATAACGTTTGAAGCAAATTTTTTGCTAAAGAAACGGTCTCCTTCAAATTTGTATAAATTATTTATTTTTGTACGTTAATATCTACATTTATACAAGCATACCTTTATAATCATGACGTTATCTGAACAGAGTTTTGCAAGGAAGTTTGTTTCTGGATAATATTTATGGAAAATATTTGTATTAAAAAGACGTTGAAGTTGTTGCGGGTTCGGTTGCAATTTTCATAGTGACTGTTTCTTCAAACAGCAGAAGTACTGTGAATGTGTCGGCAAACTCATTCAGTTGTCAGTGACGGAAAAACAAAGAACGTGTTGTAAAAATCACGAAGTATATGTTTAAAATTATGGTTGGAAAATAAATATATTTTGACGCCTTCTGCAAAATAACATTTTTGGGGCGGTGGTGTGTTAAATTAATACAGTTTATTGCAGTTTTAGCTAATTCAGTAGACAGTGGCGTATAGTTGTCAGTTTCTAATAGGGCTAGTGTTATTACGTGGTTTTTTATGCGCATAATATTATTGTATTGAAGATGGTATATTTTTGTAGCTGTCACATATTAACAATGCAATTTTTCTCTATCCATTTTCAGTGTAACTTCTGTCTTATATATCACACAGAATTAGGAGTGCAGTACGTAAAGTTCCAACAGGGAAAAGGGTGAGCGCTGTATATTATTTTAGATGTTATATATTAAGTTTACCAAAATAAAATAATCATTGTTGGCATTTGCCGATGACATATTATTTTGCGCGTTAATAGGTCTAGAGACGGATGCGACTGACCCCCCTTCTCTGGCACCTGATCTTGCTTCATCCCCGAAGCTCAATTTACTGCAGCCTGTAACGCCTCATAGCAAGAAGTTATCTACAAACGATACGTTTGATGTTCATCCACCTGTGCCTGCAGGGAGCAAACGTACGGGCCTGATGACGAAACTATGCCGGATCAGAACTTTAGAATATCATAGTAGCGGTGCATGTTCGGACGAAACACAGAAGAAGAAACTTAAGCGACACGTCTGGCGAACGAAGCAGCAGCGATACTCCAAAATCTCGATCTCACATAATCGGGGGCATGTTTTGTGACGACCAATCGAACATTGTGCAACACTTAAGGTCACATCGTGCGTTAACGTCGGATGCCAAAGATGATGAATATAATGCAGCAAGATACGTTATCTGCAATGGAGCTGGCGCGCTGCCAGGCGATAGCCCCATGGCCCGCAATTCTAACACATTTTGTCTAAGGGATTTGTGATACATGAGTCCTCTGAAACTTTTCCGGTTAGTGAATAAAGATTAGATGTTGCAAACATAATTGCGGGACTGTGCATAAAATATAGGTAATTACCAGCGAGAAGTATAGTGCGTCGGTTTACCCAATCTTGAAGTAATTAAAAATCGGTTTGTGTGCCAACATCCTTGTAATTATTGGTCTTTTAGAAGATGGTTATATGGGATTTTGGGCCTTTTTGTTTGCATTTTCGTCTTAGTTTATAATAGATTGTTTTGCCGCAGATATGTGACAGGGTTTCTTCCGTCTTTATATTATATATGAAATAAATTGAATTTATCGAAACCATTCAGTGCCCTTATGCGGGTTTGCCAGTCATTCGAAAGGTGGTTGTTATTTTAACAGGGACACTGATTTTGCGGTGGCAGTCATTTTAACTAATCGACCTTACCATGTAAACTGTTATTCAAATCTAGTGTGTTTGTATTTCGTATTCAGTACATATTCATATCTTTGCTGCGTAACTATGTTCCGGAAACATAACCCGGTAATTGCTTCACGAAACCTGTTTTGATTAGGCCAAATTGAACTGCGGCTCTAGTGTGCTTTTAGAATGTGCCAGCCCATCACCTGGCATACTATAATATATTATTGCTTCTGAACGTAGCCCAACGGTATATTGTTGAACCACTCAGCTGAACACAATACACTGAAATAGAATATCACTATTTTAAGGTGTCCCCATTGCCGTTGGATGACATTTTGGCAGAAGCCATGATCGATTTTTCGGATCCTCCCTCTGTTGGAGCCGATTTACATCAGGTTTGTTTATCTCCGGTCGCAAAGTACAAAGTGGACTTGTTTTTTGAGGAAATAGTGTTTTCGCGATACCACAGTTAAAGCATGTCGTTATTTTTTTATTAATATTACAGCCAACTGGGCTCTCCATTCGGTCTAATTTTGCCAAGGATCAGGAACCGGGGCTCTCTTTTCAAAATCAGGGGCACACGATTTTGCAAAATGGCATGAAAATACGGAAAAACCATGGTTCAACAGTGAGCTTCGAAATTTAAAGAGTTGTCTAAATTGAGTATTTTTCAGATAACAGCTATTTTTATGCCAATTTTTGTAAACATTTATAGAAATGTTTATCCTGAAATCAGAGCCAACTTTTAGTTAAAAGTTCAGTCAACTTTTTTATGTTAACTTGGGCGATGTCTTTATTGGGGGAGTAAAAATTTTTCATAGGGAGATGAACTAGGTGGAGCAAAAATTTTTACCAGAGGTATATGAATCAGGCAGAGCACGAAATACAAACACATTAGATTTGAATAACAGTTTACATGGTAAAGGTCGATTAGTTAAAATGACTGCCACCTAAAATCAGTGTCCCTGTTAAAAAAACAACCACCTTCCAATGACTGGCAAACCCGCATAAGGGCAACTGAATGGTTTTGATAAATTCAATTTATTTCATATATAATATAAAGACGGAAGAAACCCTGTCACATATCTGCGGCAAAACAATTTATCATAAAGTAAGACAAAATGCAAACAAAGGCCCAAAATCCATATAACCATCTTCGAAAAGACCAATAATTACAAGGATGTTGGCACACAAAACCAATTTTAAATTACTTCAATTGGGGTAAACCGAGCGCACCAAACTACTCGCTTGTAATTTCATATTCTATGCACAGTCCCGCAATTATATTGGAATATTTAATCCTCATTCACTAACCGGAAAGGGCTTAGAGGACCAATGTATCACAAATCCATCAACAAAATGTGTTAGAATTGCGGGCCGTGGGGCTATCGCCTGGCAGCGCGCCAGCTCCATTGCAAATAACGTATCTTGCTGCCCATCTTCATCATCTTTGGCATCCGACGTTAACGCACGATGTGACCTTAAGTGTTGCACAATGTTCGATTGGTCGTCACAAAACATGCCCCCGATTATGTGAGATCGAGATTTTGGAGTATCGCTGCTGCTTCGTTCGCCAGACGTGTCGCTTAAGTTTCTTCTTCTGTGTTCGTCCGAACGTGCACCGCTACTATGATATTCTAAGTTCTGATCCGGCATAGTTTCGTCATCAGGCCCGTACGTTTCTCCTGCAGGCACAGGTGGATGAACATGATATCTATCGTTTGTAGATAACTTCTTGCTATGAGGCGTTACAGGCTGCAGTAAATTGAGTTTCGGGGATGAAGCAAGATCAGGTGCCAGAGAAGGGGGGTCGGTCGCATCCGTCTCTAGACCTATTAACGCGCAAAATAATATGTCATCACAAATGCCAACAATGACTATTTTATTTTGGTTAACTTCAATATATAACATCTAAAATAATATACAGCGCTCACCCTTTTCCCTGTTGGAACTTTACGTACTGCACTCCTAATTCTGTGTGATATATAAGACAGAAGTACACTGAAAATGGATAGAGAAAAATTGCATTGTTAATATGTGACAGCTACAAAAATATACCATCTTCAATACAATAATATTATGCGCATAAAAAACCACGTAATAACACTAGCCCTATTAGAAACTGACAACTATACGCCACTGTCTACTGAATTAGCTAAAACTGCAATAAACTGTATTAATTTAACACACCACCGCCCCAAAAATGTTATTTTGCAGAAGGCGTCAAAATATATTTATTTTCCAACCATAATTTTAAACATATACTTCGTGATTTTTACAACACGTTCTTTGTTTTTCCGTCACTGACAACTGAATGAGTTTGCCGACACATTCACAGTACTTCTGCTGTTTGAAGAAACAGTCACTATGAAAATTGCAACCGAACCCGCAACAACTTCAACGTCTTTTTAATACAAATATTTTCCATAAATATTATCCAGAAACAAACTTCCTTGCAAAACTCTGTTCAGATAACGTCATGATTATAAAGGTATGCTTGTATAAATGTAGATATTAACGTACAAAAATAAATAATTTATACAAATTTGAAGGAGACCGTTTCTTTAGCAAAAAATTTGCTTCAAACGTTATTAATGTGCCTTTTTCAGTGACGTATTAAATGAACTGTACAGTAACCTTCAATATTACGCTCTCTGTTTCCTACAGCCGTTGTAAAGGAAAGAGTGAAATCGGAAAAGTCGTAAAATCTGGCAAAATTTTTCGTTATACCCGTCGCGCAGCTATATGCACATACTCGCGTTTAAGCTGTCATTAATCAAGTCAGAAGTTACACAATAGAAGTCACGCAATAAACAATATTTATAATTCACATTTTCTTATTATCTCTGTTCCACAAAAATAAACTTAGCACATGCAGTCAGGCTGTCTAATCACTATCACGTTTTTGTCAATAATTATACCGAATCAAGAAACGGAGTCGTAAACAGCTTTAACTCTACCACGACAACGCAGTAACGTCAGTGCAATGTCAACGATTAAACATCTAACGCCCTAGCTACTTAATGCATATTAAATTTTAGAACGCACTACAGATGCTTTGATACAACTCAAACTCATTCCTAATGACGTATGACCACAACAAATAAGCTATGAAGATAAAAAGTATTAAATCAAAATATAAAAAAGTGTTGAATAAGAAATTAAGATAAAAGTAATAAAAAAGTAAGAAATACAATAAGTTTGCAGGATTTGTATACCTGTAGAGACACGACGTTGTCTGCATTTTTCAACTGTAGTGTACTCACAACTTTCTCGGCTGCTAGAAAAGCCGTCCTGCTCGTCAGCAGCGCCACTGGAAGAAAGCCGTTTCTTCATGTCGTCCAGTGCTTTTTCAAACTGAGAATCGGACGCCGGTATCGGTGAAGGAAAACCACAGTACCGCACGGGCTTTTTCGCAGTCGAGACAAGGCTTTTATGTGCAAGAGTCTCGTCTTTGACTGAAATAGTAAAAATGACACTCATTGACACAAATTAACAATGTCAAAATCTGACATTATTTCCTGCATGCAGAAACAGACACAGCGAATAATAAAAACAACCCCGGTTTCGCAAGGCGATATATTAATAACTATACAAATATTAGTACGCGTATTTTTGTTGGTCGGATTGAAGACAAACAATTTGAATAGCCTTAGCGCCTAAATACTAGTAACTGTATCGAGATTGCAGAACGTAGTGAAGCATCGTTACACCTACGGCGTTTGCATGTACAGCCAATCAGCCCTCGATAGCATACGTCGATATGCTGGAGTATCACACAATACCGCACATGTTAGAACAAAACTACCACCAGCACATACCCCAAAACCCCCAAATTTAAGCTATCAGCCTCCCAGACGTAACAGTAAAATTAGAGATTTTGGGTCGATGAATCATGGCGGCGCCATACCCCGCACCCATAGAACCATGGATGGTAGAGCAAAATCAACACCAGCAATGAGTTTGCCATGCCCGAAAACCCCCAAGTAAAACTTTTCAGCCGCAGATGACGCCAAAACAAATTTTCGAATTTTCGGTCGAGGAACCACAGGGACGCCATACCTCAAACCCCATGAGCCGGAACTTTAATCGAAAAACAAAAAAGAGGCATCGGTATTTATCATTTTACTATGAAATAAAACCAAGCAGAGAAAAAATAGGAAAGTTAAGATAAAAATAATCTTGCTTCCGTGAAGGGTATTAAAATAAGGTAAAAAGAATTTATTTTTCTCTCTAACCCCAAACCCTGTGAGCGCCATACCCCTGTGCCCATAGAATCATGTGTCACAGAACAAAAAAAACACCGGCAATGAATTTTCCACGCCCGAAAACCCCCAAATGAAACTTTTCTGCCGCCCAGGACGCCAGAACAAATTTTCGAATTTTGGGTCGAGTAACCATTGGGGCGCCAAAACCCAAAAATCCAGAACCGGAGCCTTAATCGAAAGACAAAAAAGCGGCATCGGCATTTGTCAGTTTACTATGAAATAAAACCACACAGTGAAAAATTCGAAAGCTAAGATAAAAACAACTTTGCTTCCGTGAAGAGTACTAAAATGTGGTGAAAAACACTCATTTTAACCTCTGAACCCGAACCATGGGTCGTCATATCTACGTACCCATATAACCATAGGTCACAGAGCAAAACCAGCACCGGCAATGAGTTTCCCATGTCCGAAAACCCCCAAGTTAATCTTGTCAGCCGCCCAAGACGCCAGAACAAATTTTCAAATTTTGGGTCGAGTAACCATTGGTGCGCCAAAACTCAAAAATCCAGAACCGGAGCCTTAATCGAAAGACAAAAAGCGGCATCGGCATTTGTCAGTTTACTATGAAATAAAACCACACAGAGAAAAATTCGATAGCTAAGATAAAAACAACTTTGCTTCCGTGAAGAGTACTAAAATGATCCAAAAAAAAACCCACATTTTGACCGCTGACCCCGGAACCAGACCCCAGATCAAAATCGACAACAGAACCCGACCAACACCTGCTCAACAGAATTTGTCTTATTGATGCCTTTCTTTCGCTAATTTGAATGTTTAAACATTATGTTTGTTTTAGTCTCTCCTGACTGGCTAAAGCACATTTCTTCAAAACATGGGTTGTTTTCACGCAATAATAAATCTTATTTTGAAACACCACAATGTGTTGTGTAAGACAAAACGCAAATATTGAGAAAATATATTGATGAATTCATTGCCTACGATCAAGCCTATTATATATGTTCGTAACAAACTTTTGACAGCAAGTTATGGTATATATGTAGCCATTATTATTGCTGGTTTCATAGGAAACAAGTAACACTATTATATATATTTCACCTATGGTTTTACTGACCGTTCTTTCACGCAAAAAAATACAAAAAAATTTGATAATATTGTGTATGCCATTTTGTGAATCTACCAAATTAGGTAAAACTGGGAAACTGCAAATAAAATGCAGTACTTGATCTGGTTGCGCAAAAACTGCACGTGGTGGAACGGCAGGTACATGCTAATGATTTCGTTGAGATCGTTGTTGAAACGGAACTGCCTCTCGCTGATGAAATGCTTGTAGTAGCAGACCTTGCGACAGACGTCGAAGCTGTAGTTGTGGATATAGGAACAGGGCTGTCATGCTGCTGCGGCAATGAAAATATTAACGGCTGTCCCGTTGGGCTTCGTATGAAAAACGGACCTGGTTGCCCAGAAACATGGACGCCGGCATGACCTTAAAATAATGGCAATAACAAGCAAAACAATGCACAGACCATTATTTGAAACTGTCTCTGGATCAATGTGCTCCTTTAACGCCCAATGTCCACAAATAATGACACATCACATAGTGAACTGTTGTGTAAGCAGAGTGTGTCGTATAATGTCTGTTTGTAAGTGTGTTGTTATGTGTTGGCTTCGCGAGGTTCTTTACGGAATCGAGCAACAGATGTTACGATTGCTGAGCGGTTTACGTAAGCACCTTTCGTCTGTACAATCCGGGTTCGATCCCTGGTGGCGTGCTTAATTTTGTGAAACATTGCACGATACACAAGTTAATTCCGGAGTTAAAATAAACAAGCTCTAACGCAATCGCGGTTATAAATACAAGTTTCAACGTAATATCTCTATGCATAGAAACAAAAACAAACCGTCCGAGAATAGCCAATAAAAGCTGCTCTTTTCTCGCTACACGTTTGAAAACAATTAGCGCGCGGTTCGCGAAAGATTTGTGTTTATGTCAATAACACTGTACTCCATCAGTGACAATCAAAAACATGCTTTAGTATTCTGGCGCCAATAATTGACGGGCATTCGACACGTACAGTTAATACTGATCTACACAAAAGTGTAAGATTTGCGGCTATATGCGTCACTAAACTTTAGCTGCGTACATCAAGACTGTTATTCTTTGTAAAAATCGTAAAATCTGAATGGAGCAAAAATAGTGTAAACAATTCTGTCAACGGTAGTCGTTTTAGCGAATGCTAACTGGGACTTCGGAAGCACGCACGCTATTTGAGTATGCTTTACATTATTAATTTTCGCAAGTTTTGGTAGCTATTCAGATGACATTCAGTATCTGATTATGTCCCACACACCGTAAAAGGGTGCTATCAAGAACCACGATCCATGGTATCATTGCATGTGTATGAGGTCAGCAAACCGCGGCAAGTCCTAAAGCAGTGACCGAACAGCGCACACGTATTCCAGTATTGAAAATCGTGACCACGTACGTAAGGCTAAATCACGGTTTGTACGCTGTCGTCGCTTTCATTATCGTTAATTGACTTGAGAAAATAACAACATGGGTGCCCTAAACATAGCACGTCGCTTTATCTCGTACCTCAACAACGAAGCAACTCTTCCTCATATCAATTCTGCAGCATGCTGCTTTAAATTAAGTGAACGGACACAGATTGTTTTGTTTGGGAATATGCACCATAATCCTCATTCCGCAAGGTACAAATTTGCGGTCACATTGAAGCGTGTTCCAATAATTATTATAGTGTTATTTATTTAAATTTGCATCGATAGTAAGATTTGAGCCAAGCTGGCCAATCGTAAGTTATACAAGGGTTATGGTGTAAGAGCGTTATGCACAGTCCCGGCCTAAAACAATGGCAATCGAAAATGCAGTCAATCGAAATTTCGTTTAATCAAAATTTCTGTTATTTTGCACTTATCGATGTTGACTGCATTTTTCCATAATCCTTCAGCGGCGGTGGTATGTACATGCCGCGAAAATGCATTACTGCTGCGTCTGGACAACAAAGGATTTGCTGTTATAAAG
Source organism: Trileptium ribeirensis (assembly GCA_030248225.1). Classification (NCBI taxonomy): domain Eukaryota; kingdom Metazoa; phylum Nematoda; class Enoplea; order Enoplida; family Thoracostomopsidae; genus Trileptium; species Trileptium ribeirensis. The sequence goes on from JASANE010014150.1 coordinate 19,853, forward strand.
TTATATACGCACTGCAAGTATAGGAGCAAAAGGAACAAATGGTCAATCATCACATGAGTAAAGTTCAGCGAGCGAAAAAATGTCTAAATAACTTTGCAAATATTCAATGTGCGTAGCAAATGAGTCGGCTGTTTTTCCACATAAAATTTCTACGGTATATCTAACAATGCGAACATTAACATAATACTAGGCGTGACAGTATAACCTGTAGAGCAGCGCTGGCGGCGCACAGATTCACTTAGCCAAAATATATTCACTAGTGCTACTGGTTGACAAAACAGCGTGACAAGAATAATTTGACATAGTTACAGATCCTTACCAAAAATTAAATACAACAAAAGGCATACCAGTGCTAGCAGTAGCAGCCATGGTCAAGGGGTTAAAAAATCCAGGCATCCCGTGCTTCTGGAAACCAGCGCCTAAACCAGCGAAATGAGCCTGGAAAGAATACAAAAAGTATATAAAAAATGATTGTGTATACCACAGCAACGTGAAGTGCACTAACCACTACAACACTCTTTTAGGAAAAACCCGGTTGCGAATTGTTCTTGAACTTTCCAAAGTACGCTAGGAATACATCAATGGCAGTGAAAAATCCAGGCATCCCGTGCTTCTGGAAACTAGCGCCTAAACCAGCGAAATGAGCCTGGAAAGAATACAAAAAGTATATAAAAAATGATTGTATATAACCAACAGCAAACGTGAAGTGCACGAACCACTACAACACTCTTTTAGGAAAAACCCGGTAATGCGAATTGTTCTTACCCTTTTCAAAGTACGCCAGGAATAAACATCAATGGCAGTGCTATGGTTATTTCCAAATCATATAAAAGCACAGGAGCTGCTATTCCCTTCTGCTAGTGAAAAAATACATAAGTTTTGAAATTTATAAAACTGTAAGCTACGTAGTAACTCTATTGAGATAGCAGAACGTAGTGAAGCATAGGTACACCTATGCCGAAACTGCCTTTTGCGTGCACATCAAATCAGAAGGAAAAGGTGAATATGAATAATACCTGCAACAGTGCCTACTCTGTATAAACGCTGTCTGTGTTATCGAATGTCTTCCTGCAGATGAGAACACATTAAAAAGGCTCTGCAATACCACTTCCGTTGCTCCCAATACACAAATTCAATGCTTCTAACTTCGATTTCTTGTTCCGAGAAACAAGAAAAAAGCAATCAGAGAAAAAATTCAAAGAAAATTCAACCCCACTCTTGACCTCTGACCCCGAACTAAAGGGGCACCATACCCTTGTACGCATGGGTCGCAGAGTAAAACCAATATCGGCAACGAGTTTCCGATGCCCGAAAACCACCAGGTAAAACTTATTAGCCGCCCAAGACATCAGGACAAAATTTCAAATTTTCGGCCGAGGAACCATGAGGGTGCCATACCTCAAACCCCATAAATCGAGAACCGGAGCCTTAATCGAAAAACAAAAAAAGAGGCATCGGCATTTATCATTTTACTACTAAACAAAACCATCCAGAGAAAAAATTCGAAAGTTAAAATATAAAAAAACCTTGCTTTCGTGAAGGGTACTAAAATGGGGCCGAAAACCGACATTTTGACTCTTGACCCGGAACCAGAACCCAAATAAAAAACGCTCGGGGATGTACACGGTAGATCTACTATGCCGGGTCGAATCAGCCCAAGATCATACAAATAGGTTAAGGCCTTCTGGAGTTATGGCCGATCACATACACACACACGGAATTTAAAAGATTTCACCCCTGCAACAAAACAATCTTCACGATGTTTCACTACGTTCTGACAAGAAAAAACTTTAATGAACCTTTTTCACGATGTAAATCACCAGAGCTTACGATGCTGGATGAATAATACTGCCTAACTACAATTACCGCATTTCGCAACACTTAAAACCTACAGTCCCGCTTACCCCTGCGTAAAACCAAATTATAAAGCGGTAAAATCTGATTATTTTTGGCGCCAAAATTGACAATTGTTAGCCAACATTGCACTGCCCCACGGTGTTAAACAAATAAGTTAAATCCATAAAACCCATTTGCTTAAACAGTTCAATAAGCCCATAATTCGCTTCAACAAGAAAAAATTAAACATAGCCAAAATTTTGAAAATTCAAATTTTTGGAGTATTTTTAAACTTTCACACACAGCCGGAAAACAGTGTTACTTAACAGCAAATTTGTAACTCTGTACGGCACGATTCTGCTCAGAGTTATAATCTAAAGTGTTAAGGAGCTCCACATGGCCAAATTCAAAAATTTAGAACAAGTCAGAAAATTACCTTTACGGGAATTGGAAAAAGAAACCCATGAAACTCTGAAAATTATATTTAGTTGTCATCATAAAATCAGCTTTAAAATATATTTGTTTGTTCGATTTGTTAAATCTGAATAACGATTTCTAAAGTCATATCAGTGCCATTTGTATCAATCACTAAAGTATCGAAAAGACGCAGAAGATTGAATCCTGGTGGAAAAAATTTTACAAAATATTAATATAAAATTAATAAAATTTCATTTACAGTTTTAACTCAATTTTGCGTTCAGTGGGACATTGTTGGGCTCATTACTTCAAGCGAAAATCGAAGACCTTTCCCAAGGATATGTTATACTTAATACAAATTAATCACCGCAAGAAGAATTTCAATCTCTTCTGATAATGGCTCCATCCAAGAATCGAACTTATATATCACGAGATTGCTCACACAATACAAAACAACCATCCAACCATAAGCAGAGCGGAAATCGTCTCACGTCTCTCTTAGGTCAACATCTAAAGTCAGGCAGATCTACACATGCTCCAGATACAAAGAAGGAGCGACAACTGCCTCCTATTTGATTTTTAGAAAAAACTGGATTCACTTTAAATGTAGCACCGTACCCGACACTACGATCGAATTCGAGACGAGCAATCACAGCGTCCTTGTTCTCTGCTCTTTTTCCGCTAAATAGACACCACGACTAAACTGTAATATAATGCCTCCCTCGCAAAAGCTAGTTCATCGCCGTGCAACGATCGCATACAAGCTATCGAATGCCAACTATGCGATCTATCCAGCTCATTAGCCTCAGAGCTCCAAAAAAATTGTCTCACTCATCACATGTGAGGCATCACACCCAAGCAACAAAATAATCAACAAGACCGTTTACAACTGTTTCTGAGATTGCGCGACGTAATCTCAGCACGAATTCAACGTCTTCGCGTCGTTTGATTACCCCGCTGATAAAGAAGGGCTCCACCACAGAAATCTCGTAATATCAAGGCTTCCGGAAAACAGCAACGACCAAGCCGATGTCGTTAAAATCATTAAAACGCTGGACCCGTCTGCTACCGTGCAGCAACCATCCCGTATGGGACTGTCCATCCTTACCCGTCTAAGGCAAGCAACAAGCGCTTCAACCGAAATGGCTTCCGACATTTAAAATTTCAGGTTGCGTCGTCTACTGTCGCCAGATCGATCCTTTCGCAAGCTAAAACGCTGCGATCAATCGAAGGAATGGAGAGCATTTTCAACCGACATTCAATGACAATCAAAACGATGTCGCATAGATGCCTTATGCCTAAAAGAGAAATTGCTAAACGCTATCGCATCCGAAAACGTCAATAACTTGGACATAAATGTCGCACTAGATGACAATCTGTATATTTGCAAAGGCTGACCTCTAGACGAAACGATGCGTCTTAAAGGGATCGCCGAGTCACGGTAAATTACATGGTAAACATGACCAATGATGTGGGAGCTAAATCCTACAATTGCAGTGATTATATCTATTTCGACGCCAGAAGCCTATAAAATAAATTAAAGATCTTCAAGCGTTGCTAGACATTACAAAACCAGTTATTTTAGCGGTGACTGAAACCTAATGAACTCAAAATATCCGACATCTCTGTTCTGTTCAGGCTCGTACACAGTAGTAGGCAACAATCGTTTAGATCATAAAGGAGGATGTGTAGCGTTATTTCTTAATGAATACATACAATTGCATGCTCTATGCCATGTGGACGAGCTTGACATGAGTAGGAATAAACATTCTACTTCCAAATCGCCATCGTATTATAGCTATATATCTGCCGTTCTCCAACTGGCAAATGCCATGTACAATGACAATCGGAACAATTGTTTGCGTACATGTACAGATGTATCTTTTCCAGTCACCATCGTAGGTTATCTTAATTTGCCTCGTATTAACTGGCTTTTAATGTCTTACCCAAATACCAAAAGAATACGAAAACCTTATCAATGTTTTTCGCGAATCTTCTTTAAAACAACTTATGACATTAAACACCTTTGATTTTTACCGTTTCTCATATGAAACTGGATGCTCTAAATTTGCTTCTGTCGGAATAGGAGGGAACCTACAAAATCGGTTCAAAGCCTTTTTAACGAATCTCAGTGTTGGGGTTAAAATATATGATCAGGTTGAACTTCTGGAGTACCACAAGGCAGAGCTCTTGGACCTACCCTTTTTATCGTATATATTAATGACAATATATGTATTTTCTGTGACGTCTCATGTAAAATATTTGAAGACGATTTTATGTTTTATTCTTAGATACGTCACGACAACCCGAAGCTGGTCAAGATTCTCTTCAAAGTGGTTTGTATCGAAAAGTGGCTACATGGTTGGCAAATTAGTACTGTGTATACATGCGACCTATCTTGGAATATTGCTATCAGGTGTGGTAACCTTCACCGCTCATGGATATGGACCCTTTTGGAACGTGTTCCACGATACTTTACACGTAGGCGTTTCGTGAGGCTACGACTCCACCCAGTCCCTTATCATCATCGCATGAAATATTGCCAACTACATGCTCTAAAACACAGGTGACTCAAACTTGACCTAGTTATGGTATTCAAACGTTTACAAATAGAATTAAACGCGGTCGTAATTTTTCGTTTTCTAAAGGAACTGCTAAACAAGAGGTCATTGATTGAAACTCATAAAGCACAAATATATGACAAACACACTGAAACCCTCTTTTATATCCCGAATAATTGATGTGTGGAATTCTCTTGGCTCAAAACCGACGTCCAGTAAACGCCGTCAAAGCAAAATTTTTTAGAACTATGGTGAACAAAATTGACCTTACAAACTATTTGCACTACCACAGAAATTTATATCAGTCGTAAATGGTTTTAGTTCTCTTACTAATCTTATGTTTGCTGCTGTTTCATGTTTATTAATGACATTCCTTGCGGCTTAACACTTGTACTTTTGAATAATTTCATAAGTTTTAATACTTAGTTTGTCAGTAAACACTGAGTCGAGCTGTTGAGTTCGCAGATACTCTTGATACTGCAACTGTACTTAGCCAAAATAGCACTCACTAAAGAGCGCGAAAACACTTGATTTTGCTATTTTCGCGACTGAATGAAAATTATGATTTACCGTAAGGGCTTCATTAGAGCTGCATAACTATATAGAGGTACTCGGGAAGCCCATCAAACCAGGGCTTCATGGCTTCTCTCCAAGAAGCCACAAATTCATGCAGCATTTGAAAACTGGGTGCAAAATTTCACTGCAATTACGCATCGGAGAAAAACCTAGAAAACTAATCAATGTAGCGTTGAGTTTTATATATGCAATAGTATTTGTTGCATATTGAGAAGCATTTAGTATGTCAGGCCATAACAAAGTCTTACTTGAAGCTGCGCTTGAGCAGCGGCAGCCGCAACAGCAGGATTAAACAGCTGAACAGCAGAAGCAGCAGTTGGTAGGGACGACTGAGATTGGGAAACGTTGGTGTTATTATTGCTCGTTGATCCGACCATTTGGGTTGGCGGTTGCGCACTGTTACAGTGCGACACTGTAGGTTGAAATGGCGGACGATATGCCATTATGAAACCTACAATAATATATTAACAAAATGTAGTATTACCAGTAAATCGCAAGCGAAGGTGATAAAGAGCGAGCGTGGCTTCATTTTCAAGTTATTTTGTATAACCATCTGTAACAGGTTGCGTTTGATGTATATATATACCACCGCCAAACCTCTTGAACCACAAGTCTATTATAAATATTAAAACCTCGGACGCCCTAAACCCATTGAAAACCTCTAAGGAAGCATCAAGTATTTGTGTTGGTCTATAGATTGAAACTTTTCAGGAGTAACTCGTTTCCTCTGCGCCTCCTGTTGTTTTCCGGTGATTTGAACTGTTAAAATGCATCTATTTTTTTCTGAGCCTCCTGTTCTTTTTCTGGTGAGTTTTTTTGGTACTTATATTTTGTTTTCGCTTTAGCCGTGGCATTGTAGCTAAAATTTTAAATGTGACACATTGAAAATTTTCAAAAAAATAGCTAATTAAATAGTAATAGTGACATATTAATGTTCCGCGATATCCAAACCCTCCTAGCGCAAAAAATCAGGAATGTTGAGGTGATTTTAAAATTTGCATAAAGTTAACAAATTAGCTAATTAATTAACTAATTAGTATATACGGCCAAGTAATAGAGCTTCAGAGATGTTATTTTTGTGATCAGCGACATAGAAAACCCCCGTGTGTAGTTTTTTTCATTTCTGAGCATTTTGAAATTCTTAAAAATAGATAATCAATAATAAATTAGTAACTAGTTAAATAACTAAACTAATTACGTGTTTTTAACATGCTCGAACAGTAATAAACACCAGATTCGTAACCAGCACGGCGAGATGTAGTAATACACTAATTTGTTACTCATTGAAAAATAAGCAATTTTTGTTTGAAAATACTAAGAATAGGCTAACTCGCTAACTAATATTTAGTTAATTACATATTTTAATTACGAATTTATTTATTTCTTATTTATTTAATTACAAATTTTGACAAAAACTATATTGTTTGCACGTGAAGGATATTAGGCCTTTCAAACAAAAAATGTAAAATAAGCCCAGATGTAGTTATTGGGGTTTCAAAGACAGACGGCGCCGATCTTGCCCCCACTGACGAAAACAGAACTGCTCCGCTTCGCTCCGCGCAACTATATAGTTTTGCGAGAGAAACATGCCAGGCGGATAGTATGCGTTTATTGAATATTGGAAAGTTCTAAATTCAGGTCTTTAACGTCCCACAATAACAATAACACGCCGGAAAACCATTAATGGCAACGTTACAGCTATTTTACCTACCGAAACCGTAGCAGCATTTCTTTCTCTTCTAATAATAAAAAAGACGATCTTATGAACACATATCCGAAAAGAGCCGAATTTTTAGATATAGATCACAAAAAGTAGGAAAAATTATATTTTTGAAGAGTAAGCGTCCCCGAAAACCTATTATAGCCGCATTCTAAACAAATGCACACATCCATACTGAAAAAAGTGGTAAAACATGACTATTTTTGTGCTGAAATTTAGAAGATTTTGCCTCAGCACCATACCGCAGTGTTAATAACATACCAAATCTCGGACTAAAGTAATGAAACCATCGCGTTTAACAGGTTTCATTACCGCTACAATCACATCGTTCACCAAAAAGCAAGAAACTTTTTTCAAATTTCGAATATTTAACTTTGGTGCGCGGTACTTTTTAAAGTTTGGCTTATGGCTAAAAACGGTTGCTCGGAAAAATACATAAAAGCAAGGTTGTCCTCTCGATGCCTCTTGTTCTAAAATGTTGTGTGACCTTAAACGGAAAAATCAAAGTCTCCAATTCGCGCCGGTTTTATGAGAATTTAGGCAGGAAATATTATTCGCGCGACACACACAAAGCAAGTGCACAACTACATACATTCATTCCGGACATGTGCGTTGCACAAAAATTTGCGAAACCCATCAAATATGGAGAAGATTTATGCGACCAAAAAACGGACAAAACAGGTTTTTGCCCGTATAGTGCTTTATTTCAACAAACAGCACTCAACCCGTTTCAATTATTGTATGCCGAAAGTGTCGTTCAACTTCCGACTTTGGTTCTTTGACAAAGTTTTTAGTTAATACGATATTACTATAAAAATAAACGGGCCAACATTCAATTCAATGTCGAATCTCTGTTATCGAAAACTTAGTGCAATGATGCCAGAGACGATCGTTCGAGCATTTCAATCTTTTTTGAGAATTTGGATTTCATTCGAGTCCTGTTATACATTTTTCTCGAGCATTTTTACAATTTTTTTAAAACAAACTGCGTTACATAGTCGTTAGTTTGAAATTTTGACAATAATTTCCGGCGATTTCCGTGTCCAATTAAAAATCAAGCACATATATAAACCTCGAAGCCATAAGGCGCCGACATTTACCGACACACCAGGGCACAAGCTTCAACAACTTTTCCGCGAAGTTTTCAATTTATTGTAGATAAGTGTTCACAGACTGTCAGCCAAACTGCAAACAAGGAAATAGCTCGTAACATAGTACGCTTGACGAAACGAATTCGCATTTAAGGGTAGCAGTGTTATTTATAACGTCGTGCCAGCATCCGTCATGTCTGTATAGTAATTCTGTACAGCGCCCACCAAAAATGACAGTACTCGAGACTTCGAAAGTAGTAATGATAAAATTTCTATTTTAGAAAACAATAATTGCTCCCACCGAAATACAAGAGAAAGACATTCAAGTTTAGCGGTCACTACAGATCAGCTCTATTTACCCGGAGGAAGTTGACCCGTATTTGGTAAGTGATTTGGTGAGGCTGCTGACGATGGATTTGCTCCTGCTGCTGTTGGCGACGTAGGGGATATGACCTTTTGCGCGAACGGATGATGACCGAATTGGTGCGCCGGGAAATAAGGATTTGCTCCATGCGGAAAACCGCCACCAGCATTAACGAAACAAATTGGCAAACCTTCGGAGTTGAGAAGCCATGCGGGTTGCGTAGCACCCTGTAGATGTCACATAAAACGAGATTACTTTAATATACACGTAATATTTTCCTAAAATAGCGCCAAACAGTATTTTTAGTTAACCTGTTGTATTCGACATAGAATATTACCATATCAACAGCTACTATTATCTCTCCGGCGATGGTAAAACAAAACAACCGTGATTCCTTCTGTAGTTATTTTAATGTGTAATCATTTATCACTGTAACATACTTTGTGTGATGTGTAATGCATGAGTAAACCTAAGCTGCGCCCCTTACCATCCTCTTTTGTCAAAAGCAATTGCCATTCAGTTGTTCACTGAACACAAATTTCATATTTGCATTAAAGAGCAGAAATTAGTCCGTTTCATATTTCATACATTATAATTTGAAAATGCTCGCAAACACATTGGGTTTAAAGTACAAAGGCCGAATTGCATTCGCTAATGGCGTTGTGGAACAGAAAAATGTCGAAATCGGATACGGCTATTGAAATCCTAGTTTTGTGCTCATACAACGTTTTGTACATGGTGTCAAAAGAGGATGGTTAGGGGCACATCTTAAGTTTACTTTTGCATAAAGGTGTTCCGACACCGGCGTGAGTAGTGACTCCAAGCCCAAGATGCCAGTGTACCTCTTCATGATTTTGAAATGGTTAGATTGTTAAACTTTGACACCAGTGAGGGCGCAATTCTTTGCTTTTGACGAATGTTAACAATGCATTTTCTCTTAAAATTTCGACAATGTTGGGATTTTTACGTCGTTCCGTAACACTTAGTCAGTGCCTCTTTAACCTGTATTTATGTACAAATTAATCACAATGTCTAAACACCAAAAATATAACGGAGCTTCGAATATGACTGACCCCGACTTGGGTCGTCCCAAGAGCGCGGGGATCAGAACTAACTCCGGCTTTTACAGGAGTATCAGAACTTCGCGACTGAACTCTTTGAAGCCTTATAATGCTGGTCTGATAAAGGAGTTAAGGAACATAACCATAGAAAACAAATAACTGTTTAGCAAAAATCCAATTGCATTCAGAGTTTAAAATTATACAGCGACGTACTGCCATTTATTCTAATTATTGTTTTTTTATTTTGATTCTATGCTGGGTCGAGATGACCGTATGTCCGTGTATACAGGATGATGACGCTGGAACATCGAAGAGTCAAACAATCGGTAAGAAAGCGTATAAAACGCCAGATTAAAATATTGCTGTTGGGAACTGGTCAATTGGTCGAAACCACGTTTATAAAACAAATGGTCATCATTCACGGAGGTGGAGAGTTTACCAATGACGAGTTACGCGAATGTCAAAAGCTTATTTATTGAAATATATTAGATGACATGCAAGCGCTTCTTAATGCCATGAGCAAGCTTGGGTTGCATTGGAAGCGTGAAGATCTGAAATCAGAAGTGGACGTTATCAGGAATTACGATAGACAGTTTGAACTGGAGTCAAGAAATTTTGTCCAAATTTGTGAATTAATTGAATAATAATGGGCTGATGAAGCAATCGGAGAAGCGTACGAACTACGCAGCAAATTTCAAGTCAACGATTCGTGTAAATATTGCTTTGACCACCTCAGAAAGATATAGTTGCCAAGCTATGTTCCAACTACTCGCGATGTTTTATTTTGTCGCAAAGCCACTCGGAATATTCCAGAATATATACTTGTCAACATACAGAATGCTCCATTTCGACTTTAGTTTGAGCTCGTCTGGTATTATTATGACTGATTCGGAAGATTGTCGTATGCTGGAACAAGCTGCTGTCACTGAAAATATGGTTCCTGGTTGAGCTGGATTGTTACAGTGATTCGCATCGTTCACGGATCATAACAGAACGGCAAATCCATTAGGACGTGCACACAGTTAGTAATTTATCTATATTTTATTCATTATTAATGTTACATAATTATATGGGCTGGTTTACATCTTCATGTTCGTACTTTTTACCTTTTAACTGCGTTATATTCAAACGCGGCTTTAGTGAGCACATTTCTATGAACCTCGGCATCCGATTGCTTTAGGGTATCTCGAGCTCAAAGTTATACCCCACACGCCATTCCGCGGGAGAATGGTGTAGCGGCTCACTGTGTTAATGTAGGTACTAACATAAGCTGCTTTACAAACTACATCGTGCGTAAACAAAAACTGGGAAGAATATTAAATTGATGTATATTTTCACAGCGCCTTTTCGGACTGAAGGTAACATTGTTGCCCTAAGCTCTACCCGAGTCTGCCGTGATGTTTGAAGAGCAGAGCGTAAGATCAGTCTGTGACAGCTGGATTTAGTGCATCTGGATAAGCTGAGGTCTGTTCGTATAAGCTGTTTCCTACATTACCAAATATAATTATACCCACGTGTGTTTGGTACAATTATAGCGTATATACCAACAGCAAGAACAGCCGAGATTAGTTTTTCACAGCTCTAAAAAGGTGCTAAGTAAAGTTGGTTCCTTTATATATACATATAGTTTTATTGTTGGCTTGTATAAGTTCCTCTAATAATAAAAAATCTCAAGATTTTCTTATATAACCCAACAGAGCACGAGGGCATGGCTCAGAAATAGCCCAGCCGGAGCTTAAAATTCTGGATCTTTCTCGCCTCTATTTCTGATAAATTTGATTGTTGTTAAGTCGACTAAATCATAAGTGCATTATGAACATTTTGTATAAGAGTGGCACTCTGCCATACTCATGTATACACTTTACCTTATTCGATGCCATGGTCGTGTTTCGCACAACCCTCATCCCAACCGCAGGGTTCCCGCTACTTTATGAAAAAAAAATTCCCGGATTTCCCGGATTAAAGCCCTAATTTTTCCCGGATGACACTGTAATGAACTCCACAGTTTCTGCCCAAGAAAAACCAACGTTAATGTGTAATGTATACCACTTCGACCTCATTCGGTTCACAGTTACCCCTGTAATAGCGATGCGCTAAATACAAAATGTATATCTTACATCTGTCACTTCTTTGTCTGCTTCCGCAGTTCGTCCATCTTTCGGTCGATTTCGCTGCACGCGTTATCAGCATCGATTTTGGCCTTATTCTTCTGCTTTTCTAACTCCGACAACTCGCGTTCCAGTCGCTTCCTTCGGGATTCCGCCTCTCTCGCGGTGCCATCCAAAGTCCTGCGCGTCTCGAGTGCCTCCCGGTACCGCCGATGAGCATACTTGACACACTTGAGCATTGGCTGCGTGATTTCCAGCTGGTTAGCTCCGCCCAGTGATGTTATCCCGTCGTACGCGATTCGTTGCGCAATGAGAGTCTCTTCCTTCAGATTCGCGACCAACAAGTCCTTGTTAACAGAAAACCCACTTTCTACCACCGCGTTTCCACCGGACAATATCAGAACCTGCTGGATTAAACACCAGATGTCAGATTTGCCGGGATCTACACCGACAGTTTCGGAGAAGAATTTGTCCAGCCGCATCCCGGTTGCGTAACGCTTAAAGTCCTCAGAACCAGCTGCAGCGTCGCAAAGCTCGGAAAACTGATTGTGGCAGTTGTCTGCTGCACTGCTGCTGATACGACCTGCATTAAGCAGAACTTCAATGCAGACCTGCATCCTTGATTTGGCCAATTCCGTTGTGTCACGGATAACCGCCGGATTCAGCGCGCCCGCACCACGGACAAGCCTGTACCGCAAAGCCGAACGCTCGAGCAGCTTACAAATCATGGCGCAAATGAATTTTTGTGCAGACACAAAGAAAGCTAGCTTATCAGTATCTGAGGCACCAGATTCTCCGAGTGCCTTCTTGGCCCCAAACCCGACATCCATCTTTTTGGCAGGCAACAGTGATTCACTGCCGTACTTACAGTCAATTAGAAGCAATTTTCCCGAGGTGTTTGCAGCAGAAAGGACTTCCTTTTTAACCACTCTAGCCAAAAGACTTCTTGTCAACCCATGCAACGTATCAAACATAAACGGGACCATTGGGCCTGGAGACTGAAAGTTAGTCAAAAACGGTTGTACCGCGTTGGCTATGCAGCGAAAGAATTCTAACTTCGCCACAACCAACTTATCGCCGCAGCGCCGCTCAACGTTTGCAAAAGTATCCGTGGCCGGCTTTGGCTTAACATCGGCCACAAACGTCTTTAGATTTCCAATAATCTTAATAGCACGTTCGGCGACGTCGACGTTCTCGACCCATCTAATAGCGCAGAATTTTTTCGGAAAGACGTCACAGCCAGTCAAATGAATATAGTCAGCCCGCCGTGCTGGGCTATCTTTAAACAGCCTATATATCGCCCCCAAGAAGCCATTGAGTTCCCACCCGGACGAACGATTGCCGACTTGAAATGCCCCGTGGACGATGTGTAAACCACAGGAACCGAGTTCCAACAACTTGATTTCTGGAAAATCAGAGGACATCTCCGATTTAAAGTCGTCATAAAATCGCCAGTTAGCACTTGGCCCATCCATACCAATTTGGAGAATCCGACCCAACTGCAGCCCTTCCAACGCGGTTTTAAAGGCGTTTAAAAGGTCTTGGGCTCTGCTGTGCCCCAAGAACACAGACGTAAAGTACCTGTTAACCACCTCATCGGAATCCCAAAACCGTACAACCAAGTCCATCTGACCGCGCTGAGCAACTCGGTTTAAAGCTTCGTCGAAGCAAATAACAAAGTTATCTGTTTGCTTTAGCTTGCATACTAAGGAATCTTTGAAAAAAGGGGCTAAGCCTAAATTAACCAGATAAGACGCTTTGTCACCGCCGCATGAAAAGGCTTGTGCGATTTCCGAATCAGGAAACATAATTTTGAAGGCGTTGTTGATTTCGCGGCAACTGTTAAATGAGAAGTGCTGTTGCACGCACAGGCAGACCCAACGCAATTCGGCTGACGTAACTTCCGTCTTAATTGCTAAGGGGACAACTTTTGATTGACCCGTAGCCGCAGGTCCGGGATCCTCCACCGGTTGAGCAGTTGAGGTACAGGGCTCAGGAGCAGCGGTTTGACGAGGCTTGGAGAAAGCAGCCATAATTGAAGGCTACAACTACTTATAATATAACATCTAAAACACACATAAACATTCAGTGTATACCAGAAACAAATATATATTACCTGTGTTGTTTTCGCTACATTTAACATGAAAATAAAACCACAGAGAATTAAATATACACAGACACAGGTATATATACGTTCTGCACTAAATGTAATTGCAAATTTTTAGATGTTATAAACAGTAAAACGACAGGGAATGGTTGCCGGATAGATGTGCGCGATTAGTTCCAAAATCGCAGTCGAGGATACTGCGGAAGATCAACAGCAGAGTGTGTCGAAATCTGAAAAGATGTGAATAAAATTGTGAAAAAATTCCCGGATTTAATATATTTTTCCCGGATTTCCCGGATGTTTTCCTTAATTTCCCGGAATTCCCGGTTTTCCCGGACGAGCGGGAATCCTGCCAACGATATAACGAATGTACCTCCGTTTCTTTGGTTGGGTTTATTGGACCTCAACCTTCTTTTAGTGGTATTCAGTAACCTCCATACCAAGGTTTTTAGGATATCGACCGCTTCGAAAGTTTTTTAGGGTGAGCATCTAATAACCAGACACCCTTTGAGAGTTGTCAGTACTTCTTCAAAGTATATACGTTGTGAGTGTAGTATAAACTATATCCTACGACGCTTGGGTGGAGAGGTAGTCGATACCCAAAAAAACATTGGTAGAGAAACTATATACAATACCCCATCCAAACAAGTTTGAGGTAATCAAAACGCCATCAAGGAACCTTGGAAGTAACCCCATGACATCTTTTGGGAAGTGGAAGTAATGCCGAAAACGACGACGTCATCGAATAAGGTAAAGTACACGCATACATCCAACTGGTAAACTCTTCGAAAGAATTTTTATCATGGAAACTAGTCTATAATAGAAGATATTTTCTACTCATCTTTACCAAAAATAATTTCACTTTGACGACAATGTCAAAAAAGTGTCAATGCGATAAAGTACATTATCACGATCGGATTTTCATTTCAAAATTTAGAGCCTTAAATTAACAGAGATTTCCTTAATTACTTTGTCGTTTCAACATCTGAACGTTTGAATATCGTTCAAGGTTTTGATACCATCATTGACACACCTGGAAACAAAGCGAATTTGGCAAGTTGGAAAATTTTTGTAACACATTTTTTCTAACACAATGCACATAGCATTAGAAATGAAATTTTGAGGCAGAGCCATTTTTAATTTTTTCATTAAAAATCTATGATCAGATTCTGTCTGGTTTTCGAGTTCCAGTTTGAGCTTAAAATTTGAACGTGTGAACGAAGCAGCGTTAGTTAAAAAGTGTTACAATTCTAAGGCCGTGTTCACATTGTATCCGTTCTGATCCGAAACAGCAATGACAATTTTTCAGAACTAATAGAATGGATGTAGTGTGAAAAATATATGTACTTGAACAAGTATACGTAGGCACAGAATTTGGTGGTGTCGCATGGGATCAGATGCAATGTGAACAAAGCCTAAAACAAAATGATAATTTGTTGCTACTGCTTCTGTACCGATGTCGCACAATATAAACGATACATTTATAGACCAATCAAGTTGTAAACGCTATTGAAAATAAAACAAAACGAGAAAACAGAAACGATATGAAAATAATAGAGAAGCCTGGAAAAAACCAAGTGAGCAAAAAGTATAAAAAAACTATTGCGCATAAGCCATTGCGATAACATTATGTAACTAACTACACGTACCACATGACTGACTCATATCCCAAACATATCTTTCACATTCAACAATCATAGCACACAACACAAAAACACAATAGAGGTATTATATCCTGAACAAAACAGGCATAAAACGACTGTTAATACGCCGCTAGAGCTAAAACAAAGCGAATCGTGCTGTATGAAAAACACACATATTCGCACCACACGTACTGTATACGCGGACCGCCACGCGTTATATAGCCAAGCTTCTGCTAAAGCTAATATTTTTTAGTCATCATCATCATCAGCTGCACATACGGCTAGTAAGCCTTAGAATGTGTGGTGGTGTAGCTAAGTAACCTCTATGACTAACAACATGCGCTGGCATATTTAGGTTACGCCTTGTTTATGTATACCGATGGAAGTTGGAAACAACAGTAGTATTGTCGCCGTTACCATATGACATGGTGAAAGTGCAGCAACAACACCGCGTTATGAAACAGTTTTGCAGTTTGAGCTAAATACACTACAATGAAGAGCGAATTACCTCCCGTAATCAAATACTTTAACCACACATATTTTGAAGATAAACATACAAATCCGACCCTAACCGATATCCGAAATCCTGAACATTTCATAAAGCAAAAGACAACAAACAAAAAACACCCAATATTTAACATTACAGCAAATCATTAAAATTTTCAAGACCAAAAGAATTCGTTTCGCAGAGATCACTAACATAGCGCAAGGAGGCAAAATTATATAAACAAGAAAAAAAAGCCCCCCCGGGGATCCTCACAACACCCACAACGACGGACAAGAACACCCCTATCGCGAAATACAGCTTCGACAATTGCAAAAATAAGCTTTCTACATCTCCAAAATTGTGGTACCATTGACGACGTTTTTTCAAATTTACGAAAATTTGCCATGATATATCTATTGCGTACGTTTACAACACAACATGTATGAATATTTAGACCTTCACACATAAACAAAAATTCAGCCCAATAATGCGACGTGTACGCCTAATTAGGACTGCACAAGATGAAACAATTTTTGCCTGTTTTGATTTGCATTTCATGGCATACCTAAATTTTTAAACGACCTCTTTCATTAAAAATTAATTTGATTGGTGCTTTGTTTTGTCCGACCCCATTTCGTTCCCACCAGCAACCCTTTGACTTGCTTTCTCTGGGGAGTACAAATAGAGATTTCAAGCTTATACCACAAAGAAAAACCCACAAATTGACAATCCCTAACTAACCGAAAATTGGCAAAATCAAATTCAAGTGCTAGAAAGTAGACCTTGTGTTCGAACAGAATTTCGGCGATTTTAGTTAGCAGAAATTCTTTTGCGCTTCTACATGTTCTGTTTCTTTAAAAGCAGGTAAGCATCGAGAAAACCCAAGAAATCAGTTAAAGAACCAAGTTTCGGTCAACACAGTTTCCGCCTTGACATTAAGTTACACTACCATGACACTAGATAATCACTAAATCAAGCTACCAAAGTGGCTAACCATGTAGTACAGATGAAATAAAAAACCAAAATCAGGAATGCTATAATGATAATAATAATTGTAATAATATTATAAAAAATAATAAATTTCCAAGTTTGGAAGGTTGGTGGGACGGGGTTATAATAATAAAATTTGTGAAATAGTTGGATTTTTAGTTTTGGGATGCGGTTTTGGGTTATTTTGGGGTGGTTGGGTAGGCTTGCGCCCAGGAACCCTTTTGTAGCCTGGGAAACGCCCAAAACTACTACACCGAATCCTACGATTTTAAAAATCGACAAACTAACTATGTAATTGAAATGTCTAATCTCGAATCATAAGAGTAAGGGTTCTTCGATGTAAAAAACTTTCACATGTTTTATTATCAATAATTTGAAAAGAGCTCAATTTAATATTAGGGGTAGTTGCGCCAAGCGCTAACACCTGTTGATGGATATAATTCGCTATCGAAACTCGCGTTCCTTATCTAAGACTGTGGGCATGCGCTGGGGAGCGGCACCCGGTAACAATTTGTGGCGTCCAACCAATAAAGTTGAACACAATTGCCCAGGTTTTATTCACTATGGCCCGTTAAGCTCGCTTTGGTTTATAACCGTGCGCAACAAACACGCGATGAAGTATCTCAATGTAGTTATTGTTAGCAAAGTATACTGGCGACATCAGTCCTAGTAGCGGTAACAAAGACCGTCTGCCAGTATATCACCTTAGAGATCGATAAAACAATCCGAGCTTGCCTTAAGATTGATAGTAGTGAATTAGATCAGATGCTAATTTCTGAACCAAGAAGTCAACCTTTCATGACAAATATATTACAGCATTACTATTTTACAATATCTATGTAAAAAATAATCCGACGAAAGATAATCAACATGCAACGCATTTGTAAAATCAACACTCGACACTGAATTTTAAAATTAAACTAAAATAATGCAAGTTAGGTGGTCACACCACCTTGGAAAACAAACAACAAAACTCAGGATACACACAAACACATTAACCGCAAACATTGGAAACAAATACATAACACAAAATAATGAAACTATAAAATAGACACGGTGATACAAGTATTGAGGGAGCACATATAATGAATAAAAATGTGTAAATGTGTGTATTAATGATATGTAGCGTTTATTTGTGTTAGTTATAATGTATATTTATAATATTAGCATATTTATGTATATTATACATAATTAACATATCACAACCGCTGGTGACGGTCAGATGGTTACCACTGGCGCCAAAAAGAATAGTATCAAGAATAAAATTTTTAAATTATAAAAATTTCGATATCAGAAAAAATTGATCTTCAGAAGGCATTGGTCCATAATGGCATGGTTTCGGAATACGTTCTTGAGGCAAATCTTTTTGAGCAATCAATCACATCTATTGGTTTGTTAGGTATTTGAGCGATTATACCTAGATTGAGCGACTATGGGACTTTTCGATTTAGGGACGAGTACCAATTTAATGGTGGTCCTCGTGCATGCGGCACTGTGGGTAGTGTCTATCGTTAGACGGGGCCCGCATACGCGAAATAAGGCATGTGAACAATAACAATATTAAGACTATAGCTACTGTGGGGTAGGGAGTTATCGCAATTACGGCGCAATGGGAAGTGTATGGTTAGACACGGCCCTGCTGGTGGTCTTATAAAAATTGTTCTCTTCAATCTTTATCCGAGTTGCATAGGCCATAAGTACTCGACGCCCCGGTCAGGCACTTGTCGTTGTGGTTTGTGAATTGGATCGCGTAATGAGTGGAGCATATCGTGGAATGTTGCTTGAATTCGTGTTAGTGCGTCATGGAATGCTTGTGAGACATCACTGTGAAAATCATGACTTGCTCTTTGAAAACTATCAAGAACGCGTTCGCGTCAAATATCTTTCACGCAGGAATTTTTGGCGGATATTAATTTCCATCTAGCGAAGCAGTATGAATAATTCCATTTGACTCGGACTTGTATTGTTGCAATATCGCCTTCGGCGTTTTCGGCTCGTCGTTGTATTTCTTTTGCTCGTTTGGTTGCGGCAGTTACCAACGTTCGTGATTTATGACTGTTGCCGATTGACTTGTTAAGTGTGCGCGTGAATTTGCTGCGGCGGTTTGAACGCTTCTTCTAGTTGCTGCGGCTGCTACGGTTGTTGTTATGCAGGTCAAGTTCTTCGATTTGTGCTAGCCCTTACAGTTCGCTTTGGATGCATTTTTGGGCCGATTTTTGTATAGCTATTGAATTGTTGCCGAAAAGAAGCCAGATTGCCTTTTACGCTTTCAATCAACGTAGCGCTTTTGTGAAGTTATTCGGTAACATGCGGATCCACTGTGACAATCGCTCCGAAATTGGTGTCATCTTTCTGAGGGATTGCCATAGTATATTGCCTTGACTTAGCAGTTGTTATGAGTCGTTGAATTGCACCACTCGAAGTTGGTTGCTGCTGATCTGAAGGCTCTTGCTCGTACTCGCGGTAAGAATAACGTTTTATTGATTCTCCATTGATGCTGCGGTATGGGCGGTGCTTGTTGAGGTGATTGTTGCTCGACTTGTTGACTCTTTGCACCGGTTGCTTAATAGCTTGCAGTTGCTGCTGCTATGTTGGTGGTAATTTGAACGGCGGTTCCTGTTGGTTGATGTGGTTGCTGTTCATCTGATGAATGCTCCGAGTGCGAATCTGCCGGTCACACTTATTGGTTTCGCATTCACTATCGGAGTCTGATGAATTTTTTATGAGCCCGCTGAATCGTTTTCTGAGCTCAATGACGATGATGGATGGTGTTTAACGTTTTGATTTAACAGTTTCTGTTTCTGGCTCCAGTTGTTTCGGCGTTGCGCATGGTTCTTCCAGCGGCTTCGGTGACACAGTTCTAGGTTGTGCGGAATCTTCAGCTTTTACCACTAATCGAGCGATTGCCTGCGTTTTTGTTCTTTTGCTTGATTAGAGTCTACCGGCGGTTGCAACACTTGTATATTTGGTCCCTCAGTTGTCGGCGGATTTGGTAATTTTTGTGAAGCCGATATATTGTTTCTAGTCTAGTTTTAACATTTCTTGTCTTTCATATATTGATTGTTCGAATTGAACAGCACCTTCTGGCACATTCAACAAAAATCCTCAACGACGTATTTGTTCTATAAATTGCGGTTGAGCCGTCGATAACATTGGTGTTCGAAATAATGCTTAAACCAGTAACCGTGTGGCGCTTGATAATACATCGGATTTTAGCACCAGCCGAATTAATTTCACTTCATTTATGTATATAGTTTTTATTTTTTCCCGCATGTTTAACCTATGTGCGGTATGTCAATACTGTGACGTGGGCACCTTTCGCCCCAGTTCTGAATCCGCCAGTGCAAACGCCTAACAAGGAGCAATCATATCACGATTTCAGAGCACGCCTCCACACGGTGTTTTCCTAAACTTAGAGACGGTTTGCTTAATTCAATACATATTTCGAACCGATCTTTGATCGACAGATATAATTTTATTTTCATGAGCTATGTTTATTGGAAGAAAAATGTTGGCCTAAATAGTTTCCAGAACCGTGTTTAGGGAAGGAAACACCCGGTGTTATTTGTTTAGACACTGCTCATCTCATTTGTTTTGTCTAATAACTTTTAATTCTTTCTTGGCTTTTTAAATGGGTTATTTTACAAAATTGTTGGTAAGCACCCAATTGTTCCAGTAGCTTTGTGCGCAAACAAATCATTAGAAAATTAAGTGCGTGTATTCCTCACAAAAACTTTGTCTTAAAGCAGGTCCAGCGGTCTTCTTGGGCAATGGCAGAACAAAATAGCTTTCTCGTGGTTTCCATTTTGGTTACGGATAATATGCAATAACATGTTAGAAAGTCATATCAATTGGGGTTAACAAAAACTTCATGGCAAGTGTTAGGTGTCGCCTAAGATAAGTAGAAGGGTTTAGTCCTAAACTCCTCCCAATTCCTTGGTTTTAGCTTGTTTTTAATTTTAGAGCATTAGGAGACCTAGCTAGCGGGCTGTCCACTAGTTTGTAATTTTATCTTTTGAGGCTCAGTCTTCCTTTTAGTTTGAGTAGGGGGTTCCCTAAGTGCCGGGGCTCTGGTAGGCTACCAGGGACCCCAAGGCCTAATTTTTACAAAAATTGGTTTAAAAAATTTATTTCACCAAATCAATTGTTATATGGATCCCCATTTTTACAGTCCTTTAAAGTTTAAAATCATTAATTTTCCTTTTTTTGCTGGACTAATTTGTATAAATCATATTCTTTAGCTCAGGTAGCTAACCTAACTTTAGGTTGAGTTTGATATTAGTTTTCAGTTGATGATGTGTGATTGTGGAAATCAGCGGTCGTAGGAGCGAGAGATCGTCTCTCGATATTTTGTATAGTTTTGTTGATTTGTGTTGGTTACTTAACTACCGTTTGTAATGTATTGTTTATTATTGGTCCCGGAAGTTTAATTTGATTTAGTTTTGCTCTTTGATTATCAGTGTTGATTTGTCGTCACTGAATTTGGTGCGTAAAGTGTCGGCGATTAATTAGGCTATTCAAGGGATTCCCATGCCCAAATTTTCCCAACCAACCCAAAAACCCGCCCCAAAACCAAAAATTTGGGGTTTTTTTCTTACCACACTCCAGTCGGTAAGTTTTTTTGCAGACAAGGTAATTCATGTGAGTTCGTGATTGACTGGAGAGATTTAGCCAACGATTCTGTCGGCTTGTTTCGTCGTTGAAATGTCTAAGGAAATAAGTACAGCAGCAGCAACCGTAATTTATGACAACATGCCCGAGTTGTGGAGTCGTGCTTTAAAAGTAGTAGTTGAAGGGGCTTCTACTACATGTGCCGGTAGTAAATTCCACGTTCTGATTATTCGATGAGTAAAAAAATTGTTTCTACAATCAAGTCGGGCAGTCGTGGGAAATGATTTTAGAGTGAGATGATGGCCGTGGCGCCTTGTCGAGTCGATCAACGCAAACATACTGTTCCAGTCATAATCAAGCTGGTTCGTTAGCATTTTGTGAAGGAGAATAAGGTCATGACGAAGCCGGCGCGTTTCTAACGTTTGTAGTTGTAGGAGTTCCAGTCGTTGCGGGTAGGTGAGGTCACGGCAGGGACGGTATAATTTTGAAGCACGACGTTGAATTTTTTCTAGTAGGGACACATCGGCGACGTGATAGGGACTCCAAGCTGAACATGCGAATTCTAGTTTCGATCGGATCAAAGAGTAGTACACTGCCTTGAATGATGCACGCGACCAATATCGAAATGATCTAGATATGAAGGCCATCAGTTTGTTAGCATTTGAAGCTATGCTATTACAATGATCATGGAACTTAAGGCTAGTCGAGACTAAGACACCCAGATCTTTCATGACAGACTTTCCAGCGATGATACCGCTTTGAAGCGTATATGCAGCGCATGGATTACGAGCACCAGAATGCATACATGCTGATTTAGTGACGTTGAAGTCAAGAAGCCAGGTGTTAGAGTAATGTTCGAGGGCATACAAGTCGTGCTGTAGTGCTTCAATATCGCTTGGTTCATTTCCGTTGTTGATCTGCTTTACAATTTTAGTGTCATCTGCAAATAGCCAGGCTTGAGAGTATGATAGGCAGTCAGGGAGGTCATTGATGTAGTACAGGAAGAGAACAGGTCCAAGGACGCTTCCTTGGGGGACACCCGACAGGACATGCAAGTTCGACGATTTAATACCATTTACTACTACTTGTTGTGTTCGTTTAGTGAGAAAGTATGAAATCCACTCAAGAAGTGCTCCAGCGATGCCATAGGATGCCAGTTTGGTGAGCAGGCGTCGGTGAGGAACTCTGTCGAACGCTTTAATCCAGATATATGACGTCCACAGAGTCGCCGCTATCTACAATCCGGGTTACTACATTCAGATAGTCCAGTAACTGCGTTTCACATGTGCGACCGGTTCTGAATCCAAATTGTGCCGTTTTTCACCATTTGATGTACTTTACCATCTCTATCCTACTAATTTTTTAATTCCTAAATTTTACAAAACTATTGTTTTCTGTTGTTCCTAATTGCATGAATTGTTTAGTTGTTTTAATTAGCTAACGTATAGTTAGCTGAGTTTTTCAGTTTCAGTCAAGTTTAGTGATCAGTCTGGTTGTTCGTTAGTTGTATCAGGTGGCGGAGAAAATAGCATAAAGAATTACGTTTGGTGCATTTTTGGTGTGTCTAGCTTGATCAACATTCTAACTAGCGTTTAAAAATACGTACGTTTATTTTTAGGCTTATTAGGTTTTTAATCTTAATTGGATTACTTAGCTACCAGTTATTGGTAGTGTGTTTAAGATTGTATTAGCTTTTATATATAGAATCTTGGTCAGACTGCGAATACGGTTTTTTACGACTTTTACGTTTTCAAGATCTTGTGGCCCATTTAAAAGTAATGGTAGCCTAGTCTTAAAAGAGCTGCGCAGAGTTTCGACATCCGGCCACTCAATAACTGCTGGCTTATAGCTTTGCGTTTTTGGTTAAAAGAGCATTGTGCTGTTTACTGCCGGGTTTCACAAAGAGGTACACTAACTTGTAATCAGCAATAACCTTAATATTTCCCAAGTGAAATTCTAGGTTAAATGCCCACGTATCAGGAGTGATACCGTATCAAGTACTATTAGTAATAGTTTACACTATCGGCCCAGAGCATCGAGTGAGTATTTCCAGGGCGAGTAGTAACAGGTGGGCTCAGTGGTTGGTAGAGCGACTTGTTGGGTTGTCAGCCGCCCGGGGGCAGCTTAGCAAGAAGTACTATCCATAAGAAGACCGGGCGAGTAAGAGGCGTGGATTCGAATACCCCATCGATCCGACTTTTATTCCTCATAACTAACTTTGGTCAGCCGATCATTGACCAAAGATTTGAGAGAGTAACTGGATAGTAGTCTACCGCTGCTAACTAGTTGTTATTATAGCGTAGTTCGTCAGCCGAGCGGGGGCGGCTGCATTAATATAACGGCAGTACTACCGCAACTCTAAGGCCTAGTTGAGATAATCAAATAATCATACAGTACAGATCCCAGCCGACCGGGAACGCTTGTATAAACCCCACAAGAGACTTTAGTAAAGTAATAGCTAATCCTGAAAGTAACCGTTATTATTCAAATGTAGCGCAGTACGCCTGCCGACCGGGGGCTACTGGTTTAAACAAGGACTTGTATTAGCGTAACTCTAAGGCTTAGGTTCTGGTAATCAAATACTAGTGCAGTTGTCAGCCGACATGGGGCGACCGCATCAACCTCACAAGAGGAGTAATTGAATTAGACTAAAGAAATGCCACACGTGCTGAATACAACGCAACAAGCAATTGGTCAAGCGACTTTGGTTAAAATGAAGAACGAAGTTCGAAACCTACAAGCGTACAAAGCAGTTTCGAGAAATTTCGTAAATAACTCGAAAAAGCGGTGGCTCAAGACGGTATAAATGACGAGCAAGAAAAACTCCATATTTTTGATATTGAAAATGCGTGGAAAGGCAGAAAAATACTTGGAGGTGCTGACGCTCGAAAAAGCTCAAGCGCTAAACAACTATAACGAATTTATCAATAAATTCAAAAAAAGATTCGACGCGCCAAAAACGCCGACGAATCACATGAACAAACTGCAAAGTTTACGGCAAACGGGAACAGTCAAGCACTTCGTGGACGAATTACGGGTGTACGCTGCACGAAATCTAATCAAGGAAGGAATACCCAAGTCAATTGCCGAAGAGGTCCTCAAATCCGCACTGATCACATGATTAAAGAACGAAATCCAGAGTCGGTTGTACGTGACTAAAGCAGACACTTATAACATTGATTTAGAAAGCCGAAGCAGTGAAAAACTTGGATCAACAAATGAACCAAGGACTGTAAATTACTAGTGAGCAACGACCAAAGTATCGAGAAACTCAGCCAAATCTTATCATCGGATTGTAGTAGTCTGAAGTATTACCGGATTAAGGTGAGTCATCATGTTTGCGAATAATTCAAGGTACATGACAACAGGAATTCTAAAGATGTATAGCGAATTTCTGGATTCTGTAAACTACCAAAATTATACGAGGATATCTCGTCAGTTCGCAGCTACTGCAACTTATATATTAACACGTGATCTGGGGGCACCACAACGAGTATATATACTGTATATAACTATCAATGGGACTTCAAGTTAAGTATGTGTAAATTAACGACTGTCAGTAATTATATATGTATCTCGAGTAAAGTAAAGTAACATTTTAGTGGCTCTTAGCCCAACGTTTAAAGGTTTGTGTGTTTTTTGGAAAATTATGGGAAAAATTCTCGTATTTTAGCCCCGCAGTGGACAGCTCGCTATTTTATTTGAGCAGGATGTGAAGACTCTGGCAAGCTAGAATTTTATTTGCAGGGCATGAAAACTAGAGGAACGTCCTAATACCCTAGAGGGCTTTTTCTATTTTTGTAATGTGCTGATACTGCACATTTTGAAGGCTTATCGGCCAATCAATGGGACTTGGTTGAGAAGGTTGTGGCACTACTTCAACCATGTGAATCAATTAGCAGAAAACTTTGTACCAATGTATCAACTTTGTATCAATTAGCAGCAAACTTTGGTCCCTTGAGCCTTGGGCTTGTTAAGTTATACAATGTCGCAGATGATTTGGGGGTGGGTACAATGAAGAATGAACGGATGAGTCTTATCGACAAGCGGTTCGATAGGTTCATTACTGATGTAGCGGGCGGCCTTGGGTGTGCTGCACTTCTGGATCCAGCGTATAGGGACAGTTTCTTCACCAAGGAAATTGCGACGGAGCACACCCGTAAGCTGCTCGAAATGCTAAAACGCTGCAGAGATGCTTCTCCCGAAGAGACAAGCATCGAAAATAACTTTACGCCTACAGCATATATCCAAGAAGACCCGAAATGACAGCGATGTATGGGACTACCTCAAACAAATCGCTTCTACGAGCTCAACCTTACATCGTTCACAGCTTTCTTCGAGTGCGTCAGAGCTCGACAATTATTTGGCACTGCCAAGAATGAAGGAAATCAGTGCTCTCGAATGGTGGATATCCCATGCAGTGCAGGTTTCCCAAGCTAACCAGGATATCACGACGGCTTCTTTCCGCACCGGCAACTAGTGTAGCCAGCGAACGGCTAATTAGCATTGCTGGAAATTTTCTTACGGATACGAGGAACCGAATGAACCCTAAAATGCGGATCTATTGATATTTCTTAACGAAAATCTCCGTCAGGCCAATTTTGAATATAGCCTACATCAAAGTACAACTGTTACGGCCTCCAAAAGGGGAAAAGGAGTTCGCCCTTTGCTACCGGCGCACTGTCCAACTGTAAATAGTCCAACAAACTGTATGAAATGAATTACCTTTTTTAAACTTGTGACGGGAATGACGTTTCTCAAACATCATTCATTTCATAATATTTTTGAGCTGCGATCTGCATTTGTGGGCGTTCTTTGTGCTTTCGACTTGTCACTTTACGACGTTCTGCAATTCTTCACCATTGAGGATGGCCTGCTGCTTCGCTGTCGTTCATTTCGGGGTGGATATGGCTGGAAACCAGGAAGGTGCTGCTGGCAATTGGTTTGCTGCTGTGCTGCTGTTCCTTGGACTGCATGTAAGTAGAATAAACACAGTGGAGCAGAAGATCGACACCCAGACAGTTGCAACTATTCGGCTTTCAGCGTTTATGAAATAAATAACTTTCATTGTGTAATATCGACGTGACGTTGTTGCATTACGCACTTCCCAGACGTAATGCCCATACGACCCCGGCTATCGTGACTTCAAGGGCGGGATCTAATGGGTAAATTTTCTTTTATTCGGGTCAGGTGCGAAGAAATTACGGAGCTTAGCGAATGGCAGGATAAAGGCTTCACAGGATGTGTTTGATCCTGCCGGACGGGTTGCGCACGTAGTCTACGAAGTACTACCTTTGAGGTCCCCCAGGGAGGTTGGTTCCGCCACCTTCTCACAGGCCAAAGAACCAAACCGCTTTTCCCTGTCCACGTTAACCCGGGAAGTGTAAAATTTGAGGTACTCAGTTTTGATCGAAATTGGTTCCCACTTTCTCAAAACGGTTAATTTAATTTACCCAGCGGTCCCCTCTAGGGTCCGACAAATCCCTAGACGTTTAGCGTCGGATTCGTGCGTCCAAGTTTCCTACTCTGGGTGCTCAGCGTGAGTTTTAAAATTCTTTTCCTAATGAGTCGCATGAGTCGTACCTACATAATTATCATAATTAACAAGCTTATTTGTAATCGGCGAGTCACGCTAAGGTTTGCTTCTTCGATGCGCGTGTCAAACCTGAACGTGAGTCGTCGATTTGGGGTGACGGATTTCAAACCCCTTTGAATACCTATCACTACTATCGATCTGCAAAACACTTGAACAACTTGGGTTTCCATTGAGAATTTATTGATGAGTCGCAAAATTATGGGTGTATAGACAGACACGTATTTTACGGGCGAATGCAATAAGCATTATGTCACGGATATGGTGCGCTAGCAAGAGAATGAGCAGAGCATCAATTGGGGCGGGTTGCGGAGTCATCACCTTTTTCACTGAACTCTCACAGCTGAGTCAAATCACGGCATATACTCTGAAGCCTTTTCTAATGACAGCTGTGCCTACCTTACTCATGAAAAACAATTGGTCAAATCAAAAGTCAGGACCGGCAAGCAACACAGTTAGCTATCGATAAAAGATGCGCCATTAAACTAACTACCTGCTCGGAACTACGATTGCTAATATGAAGGGAGGGTATTCCGACAAAGAATAGGTTCAGCAGGGGAGTAACCGGAATTTCGGTTCCATTCCGGCGAAAATCGTGTTCCGGTTGCGGTCCGGCATTGGGCAAAAACCATACCGGAACTGGAATCCCGGTTTAAAAAATTTGTTTGAAATTTTCCACGTTTTTTGCTTCATCCTGTAATCCAAACATATGTAATATATATTATACAATGATTAAGCTCCAACCAATTTGCCGCGTGAAACGTAAGTAGGGCACATAATTTGAGCAGGAATTTTTCATAATAACCTGCAGGATTTTGTTAAATCAAAGCCAGGTCGACGCTTGTAGCAGCTATTTTACACATACAGAAGTCTGTGGGATACGTTTGAATTAAACCGGTCGAACTCGGTAACAGAGTATGGCTTACGCAAAAGTACTTAGGGTATGCTTGGTTAACATAAATTGCGTCAAGCACCCGCCAGTGCGCTTGTAAACATGGTAAATCAGTCTAAATTGAAGTAAACTAACCTTATCTGCAACGCAGCTAGAAACTGCTTTCATGGCAATGAACTGTATTTATTGAAACTGCGAACAGCATCACAGTGTGTCTCATGTATAGTATTCTGATTAGAAAGTTACATCATTATGATCTAGCTGACGGGCACTGTTTGTCCAACGCTAGCCTAAACAGTGTCTCTGACCACTGATCAGAAAATTACCTTCTATCTATTATTTTCTCTTAGAATCATATAAACCAATAATTTTAAGTTTCCTACAGAAGAACATGCAACAAACATATGTGTAGTAAAGGGTGGCGACTGGAGACAGAGCGAAAGTGTTTATTCTACGCTCCAAGCTTTGTAAGCACATTCGATTTGACGCGGTATACGCAATGGTGTATAGTGGAAGACATTTTTTCCTCTGAATGTCCAAAAACCGACATATTTGATCGATAAATAAACATTAGCTTCCTCAGTCTCTTTAAAGTTTCAGAAAGGCAATAATACCATCGCAATACATTAAGTTTAATGTGAAAGTAATTTTTAATGCATTTTTAATCCACTATACCTTCATTTCTTCCATCATCTGTTTTACTATATATAAATTTCGAAGACCAGGTTTCTTGATCCGGTTTAAATAGACGGTTCCGGTTATTCCCAGAGGTTCAGGTCAGCGAAAGGCGGAAACTAAACAAGGTATGCGGGGTAGAGCGTACAATGGTACGTTCGCGAGGCTACGTCTTGCTCATTCTAATCACGAGACTATGGTACATGATCAATAAGCATTGGTAAGTAGTGAAAAGTAGCGATTGGAATATATATAGAAATGGCAAAGCATCATTACAGACGAGACATTATACGTATCTCCATATGTATAGCTGCGTAGATATGTTAGTAAAACAGCAAGCTCGGGAGGCGTTCTTTGGTACGACTCATGAGTTTTCCTACGTTATGACAAATTTATGATCTCAAATTTTCTTCCTACTCGCACACATACATACTCACTGCGACCGTGATATTTCCAATAGCAGGGTACAAATATACTGGTTAATTTTGGATCTCGTCTCCTATGCAATCACTTCACAAACACAGTGGTAAAGTGGTAAGATTTGACCTTAAAAATTGCAGCTAGTCCATGACCTAAACAACTGCCAAAAACGGACATTTCGAGTCCACTAACATGAGCTATAACGCTGTTAATAATAATCGGGCGGACTTATGTTTCAAACAGCTTAATAGTCCCGGTAGACTGATTGGGACTGAATTTCATAACTTTTCGGAACTTGCGACTACGAAACTCACACCAAAATTATTGTTGATAACTCGATCGAAATAGCTGCTCCACCACGGAAAGCAGATCTAGTGGTTCCTAGATACACTGTACATTAATTTGTAACGGTCGATTTCGGACCAAAAGAATCATACTAAAATGGGCTAATAAACCGATTCTCCCTAATTGATTTCCTATTAATTTTGTTACTTAATTGATTTACTACCCCTTTTTTGCAGGAGAGCAATTACGCGTTTACGTCATACAAATGTTACTATGCCAACTTTGGGGCATGGGCAGTGGTTAACATTATATGTAAGTACCTACAAATTTGCGGAGGTCCCGGTTGTCGGGACAACCGTAACAGTTTTATTCACTAGAATGCGCTCGGTTTGAGTCTTTAAGTTGCTCAGTTCATGATCCTCGACCCAAATTTCTGGGTACAATTCGATTGGGGCTAGGGATGGCCTTGAATTTCCAATAACTTTTTATTCTGCCAGCCTTGCTCTACTAACTTTCACACGGCGGCTGGGCTTGACCTTGCGTATTGATTTTCTAGGACCGGGTCGACGGTCCTCACAAAAACTGGTCGGTCGGGCCAAGACCCGACAGACTCGACATCGCGTCTAGCGATATCGTCAATTTTGTCACTCAAAATTTTACCACTACCAACAAATTTACCAACTCTGGTGGCAGCGTATAGGAATTTCGCGACTGCGATGCAGTCGAGCTGCACTGATGACTGCACTCAAAAGGAGGAAAATGTAGCTGAACTGTAAACTTAGATGCTTGGAAACTGTATGCAAAAGCACGACTAATACCTATCTGTAAAACGACATACACTGCGGAGAAATCTATGAATTGTGCGGAAAACCTGAGCGGCTTTCGCGCTGCTCGGGTTTAATTTTCGTATACCTTTTGAACGGGCCACGGCTTTGCCGGGCTTAATATCTCAAATGGAAGGCCTAACTCTGCAGAGTGATTGCAACTCTGCTTTTATATTAAATTTGAATTTTTTCGAAATTTTAAATTTTGGACGGTTAAAGTGCCTATTCATCACTTTTGGGAGATCTGACCCTAAATTAAATCTTTTAATCAAATACAGTTATCGGAGCAAATTCCGATCCTATTTTGGACAATTTTAATGTCCAAAACTTATTTAATTAAAATAAATTACGACCTTAATATTAATTTTATATAAAATTTCCTTAAACTAGAACTATTTTCCAGAAACTTCTAATAATCTTAATGTAAAACTGCAAACTGTTGATGAAAACGATATATATATATACATGTTAAGGCACCGACGGTCATCTTTATATTTGTTCAAGAAACTCGAAAGCTCGGCAGTCCCTGTGAACAATAATTTAACTTTAATATATGAACTCCTAGCAAAGTTAAGGATACCACAGTGGCAAGTACGGACAAAGTTCGCATAAATTCACAATTCCGTATCCTTCAGTAAACTATATAAAAGGGATGGTGGCTGAATGTTCGTTTGATCGACTGAGATCGCGTTTAAATGATAAGAAATTCCAGCTATATGTATGCCGAGTTTATATTAAATTAATATAAAATTTTCGAGGCTTCGCACCCTACGATGTTTATTTAGTAGCTGCAAAGAGCTGAGTCTGTTACTATAAACAAGCTAAACGGCCAACACAACAAAAGCAGAAACTTCAGTGCGCATACCGATGGGCGGCTTAAACTAAACTCATATAAGCTGGACATTAACTGAGTTGTTCGAGCTTTATATAATAAAATTAATACAGGCCGACTTCCTATCCAGCGTTATTTACTCAACCAGTCCAAAGAACAGCTAATAAAGCGTGCTGCACAGAAACATCACGACGGCTTTTAATATCAAATTAATATTATATAACTACGTTGTTTGCTCAAAGTAAATACCAAGTTTATATCAAAAGTACGTGTTTATTTCGTACCGACGCGTATATGTTCGCTTAACTGGAGACCGGGGTCAAGAGAGACGCGATTAAGTAAACAAAACAAAGGAAGGAGGGCAAGGGGTAAAAGATAAGGGCATAGGCCCTTCAGAGACGGCAAGAGTGTCTAACAAAGTTCGGATTCGGACTCAGGACGTCCGTCCGAGCAATACGATGTGTAACAGGACCGTATTCGGTCTACAGTGGGGAATAGACTCTCGGGGGGAGGGTCCATGTCAAATTTTTCCCGGATAGAGTGTTTTAAACGGTTCCCCTGGGTTGGGGGCATTCTTTTCTGGGGTGTTTTACATATATTTGGGTTAGTCTCGACAAGAGGAATCCAATGAGGGGTTACACGCCGCTCGTGGCATACGTTTGAGTTTTTCCTTGGGAGGGGGTACCTAAAAGTGGGCGCAGCGGGACCGGGCCGGGCTCAAAAGAAAGCCTCGGCTCTGGGGGTTATAACGATGCCTTATATATAATTTCGTGTTCTATACTCATTGAATTATTGAATTAATTGTATTCCGCCTACATACATATTCACTCCTAAGTCCGTGGATCCGGGTCGGATCTCCACGAAACCGCTCTCATTAGAAAGACCGTAAAATTCTCTATAAGAAATGTTAAGTGATAAATTTTCGAATTTCCAACGGTTCCAGAGATATGGGCCGGAGCCAATACTTTAGACACCTAAATTTCTAAGTTTTATTCCTTATCTTAACCAGCGAGATTGAACGCTGGTAAATAATATTTCATTACTGGGAAATTTTATACTTTCAGTTTTCTCTTATAATTTTCAGGGAATTCTCTCAATTGCTGTTCGCTTTCGGGCGGACAGCCACATTTTCGTGGTTCTCATTCGTGAGGACGGTCGTGACGGGTATCCGTCACGGCTAGTTATTCCAATAAAGATTTCTAACAAATTTCGTGGTCCTACCCTTCGGGGTGGGGCTACACCTATACCTATCGGGTCGGCGGGGAGTCGTACCGTCCTATATTCCTATGAGATCGCGTATGGCAAGGGCTCGCCATACTCACGTTCTGTACCTATAAAATACCAGTTTGCATGCTTTAAAATCCCTAACTTTTCTTCTAAAATCATCCCAAATAAGTTACACTCAATCAATCGTCCCTACAACCTAGAAATTACAAAAATATAACAAAATATGACAAACAGGGTACATAATATCATAGTAAAATACAGGCGCTTTTATGGCCGGTTCAACCCAATAGAATACTACAAATATAGTACGGCATAACCATAAAACGGTATATATACAATGACAACAATGGGGCGGCGTTTTTATGGCCTCACATAATAACAACGAACGGTATGAATATAATATAGCACTCATATATAAATGGTTAACGAATATTATCCCAATCAAGCGGCTGGATCGTGTACCTGAAAATACATATGAGCAACAACATCGGTTCCAACGGTACACAATTATATGATACGATCATGATAACAGATATTGAACACGTACGTTTATGGCCATCAAAAGTATAACAATAACGATGATAATGACACATAACTAAAATATATATGCCAATGATGCCTTTATGGCCAACGATAATATGGTAAAATAATGATAATGCCAATACATATGCCAAGGCGTGCTCTTATGGCGCTACAATCAATACGTATATAGATGGATATATATTTACGTTTGGTTACACTCCTTCGACGATTATCCATCCCTGAAACATTAATAAGGATACCCATCTTGATCAAAACGATGTCGGCGGTGCAGGCCGAAATACTGAAAGTGCAAGTCGGTTACATAGCGGGACTCTTGAACCTAACTACTCCGGGCTCGTACCTATATATATATATATATATATATATATATATATATGTATATATATATATATATATATATATGGTGCTGTTGAATTTGTTCCGATTACGTGCATATATACCTTGATTTCAGCTCTGTTTCAATTATTTACATAAGTACCCGGTGATTTCTGATTTGTGATTATGTACGTACTTATATAACTATATTGATCTTGCTAGCTGTCTCAATTACTGGTTTACGTATATACGGTGGTTCCTGGTTTATGCCAGGTATACGGTCTACATATGAGGTGACAACCGGGCCTTGTAGTCGATGGATATATATATAGAGGAACTCAGTATATATACATATATATATTCGCTTGCGCTAAGAGGCGATCAATTGGTTTTGCTTACATAGATGTGCGTATTGCAATGCGACGGCGGGTTCCGTATCCTTTTGGGTTATTCCCGTCGGGTGTCACAGGTTGGGGAAACATTGGTGGCTGAATTCGGAAATGTTGGCTACTACACATGTGGTCATGATTTTTGGGGAACTCGACTAAATGTTGACCATTACACTATGGACAGGATTTTTTGTATTCGGTAAAATGTCCATTATACTGTGGACAGGATTTTTTGTATTAGGTAAAATGTTGTCCATTACGCTGTGGTCAGGATTATGGGTTTTCGCTAAACGTTTGCCATTAGGATTTGTCTGTAAAAAAAAAAAAAAAAAAAAAAAGGGATTATGAAAAAAAAGGTTTTCGCTAAAAAAAGTTTGCTTATCATTAGGCTGTGGTAAAACAGGATAAATAATCCACCTCGTAACGATCCGTATAAAAAAAAAAGATTTATTGTTACAAAATATGAAAAAAGTCTGCAAGCAGAAACTCAAGTTCTGGTTGCTTTTAGAAATCACTTTTTTTGCCAAATTCTAATTTTTTTATATTTGCTTTTTTTTAAAAGTGCATATATAGCTGGGTTTTTTTGCCCGTTTTTTCTGTTATATAATTATAATGTATTGATCTTCACATCATGTTCTTTTTCATCACCTATACGTATATACCTGCAGAAGGGTCATTCCGCTCAAAATAAAGCCATCAGGAGAATGCCTGAACAAGCCCGAAAAGAGGAACAGCAAGAAATAAACCATGTGGTGCAGATCGTCGAAGGAGTGTAACCAAACGTAAATATATATCCATCTATATACGTATTGATTGTAGCGCCATAAGAGCACGCCTTGGCATATGTATTGGCATTATCATTATTTTACCATATTATCGTTGGCCATAAAGGCATCATTGGCATATATATTTTAGTTATGTGTCATTATCATCGTTATTGTTATACTTTTGATGGCCATAAACGTACGTGTTCAATATCTGTTATAATGATCGTATCATATAATTGTGTACCGTTGGAACCGATGTTGTTGCTCATATGTATTTTCAGGTACACGATCCAGCCGCTTGATTGGGATAATATTCGTTAACCATTTGTATATGAGTGATATATTATATTCATACCGTTCGTTGTTATTATGTGAGGCTATAAAAGCGCCGCCCCATGGTTGTCATTGTATACCGTTTTATGATTATGCCGTGCTATATTTGTACTATTCTATTGGGTTGAACAGGCCATAAAAGCGCCTGTATTGTACTATGATATTGTGTACCCTGTTTGTCATACTTTGTTGTATTTTTGTAATTTCTAGGTTGGAGGTACGATTGATTGAGTGTAACTTATTTCGGATGATTTTAGAAGAAAAGTTAGGGATTTTTACGCATGCAAACTGGTATTTTATAGGTACAGAACGTAAGTATGGCGAGCCCTTGCCATACGTGATCTCGTAGGAATATAGGACGGTACGACTCCCCGCCGACCCGATACGTATAGGTGCAGCCCTACCCCGAAGGGTAGGACCTCGAAATTTGTTACAAGTCTTTATTGGAATAACTGGCCGTGACGGATACCCGTCACGACCGTCCTCACGAATGAGGACCACAAAAATATGACTGTCCGTCCGAGAGCGAACAGCAATTGAGAGAATTCCCTGAAAATTATAAGAGAAAACTGAAAGTATAAAATTTCCCAGTAATGAAATATTATTTACCAGCGTTCAATCTCGCTGGTTAAGATAAGGAATAAAACTTAGAAATTTAGGTGTCTAAAGTATTGGCTCCGGCCCATATCTCTGGAACCGTTGGAAATTCGAAAATTTATCACTTAACATTTCTTATAGAGAATTTTACGGTCTTTCTAATGAGAGCGGTTTCGTGGATAAAATCGAAACCCGGGATCCACGAACTTAGGAGTGAATATGTATGTAGGCGGTAGAATACAAATAATTCAATAATTCAATGAGTATAAAACACGAAATTATATATAAGGCATCGTTATAACCCCCAGAGCCGAGGCTTTCCTTTGAGCCCGGCCCGGCTCCCGCTGCGCCCACTTTTAGGTACCCCCTCCCAAGGAAAAACCTAAACGTATGCCACGAGCGGCGTGTAACCCCTCATCGGATTCCTCTTGCTCGAGACTAACCTCCGATACGTAAAACACCCCAGAAAAGAATGCCCCCAACCCAGGGGAACCGTTTAAAAGACCCTGATCCGGGAAAAATTTGACATGGACCCTCCCCCCGAGAGTCTATTCCCCACTGTAGACCGAATACGGTCCTGTTACACATCGTATTGCTCGGACCGACGTCCTGAGTCCGAATCCGAACTTTGTTAGACACTCTTGCCGTCTCTGAAGGGCCTTACGCCCTTATCTTTTACCCTTGCCCTCCTTCCTTTGTTTTGTTTACTTAATCGCGTCTCCCCTCACCCCGGTCTCCAGTTAAGCGAACATATACGCGTCGGTACCAAATAAACACGTACTTTTGAAATAAACTCGGTATTTACTTTGAGCAAACAACGTAGTTATATAATATTAATTTGATATTAAAAGCCGTCGTGATGTTTCTGTGCAGCACGCTTTATTAGCTGTTCTTTGGACTGGTTGAGTAAATAACGCTGGATAGGAAGTCGGCCTGTATTAATTTTATTATATAAAGCTCGAACAACTCAGTTAATGTCCAGCTTATATGAGTTTACGAGCTGCCCATCGGTATGCGCACTGAAGTTTCTGCTTTTGTTGTGTTGGCCGTTTAGCTTGTTTATAGTAACAAGACTCAGCTCTTTGAAGCTATGAAATAAACATCGTAGGGTGCGAAGCCTCGAAAATTTTATATTAATTTAATATAAACTCGGCATACATATAGCTGGAATTTCTTATCATTTAAACGCGATCTCAGTCAATCTAACGAACATTCAGCCACCATCCCTTTTATATAGTTTACTGAAGGATACGGAATTGTGAACTCACGCGAACTTTGTCCGTACTTGCCACTGTGGTATCCTTAACTTTGCTAGGAGTTCATATATTAAAGTTAAATTATTGTTCACAGGGACTGCCGAGCTTTCGAGTTTCTTGAACAAATATAAAGATGACCGTCGGTGCCTTAACATGTATATATATATATCGTTTTCATCAACAGTTTGCAGTTTTACATTAAGATTAATTAGAAGTTTCTGGAAAATAGTTCTAGTTTAAGGAAATTTTATATAAAATTAATATTAAGGTCGAAATCTAATTTAATTAAATAAGTTTTGGACATTAAAATTGTCCAAAATAGGATCGGAATTTGCTCCGATAACTGTATTTGATTAAAAGATTTAATTTAGGGTCATATTTTTGAAAAGTGATGAATAGGGAATTTTACCGTTGAAAATTCAAAATTTTCGAAAAATTCAAATTTAATATAAAAGCAGAGTTGCAATCACTCGCGGAGTTAGGCCTTCCATTGAGAATATTAAGCCTGTTTAAGCTGCCGGCCCGTTTCAAAAGGTATAATGACAATTAAACCCGAGCAGCGCGAAAGCCGCTCAGGTTTTCCGCACAATTCATAGATTTCTCCGCAGTGTATGTCGTTTTACAGATAGGTATTAGTCGTGCTTTTCTATAATAGTTTCCAAGCATCTAAGTTTACAGTTCAGCTACATTTTCCTCTGGTGGCAGTCATCAGTGCAGCTCGACTGCATCGCAGTTGCGAAATTCCTATACGCTGCCACCAGAGTTGGTAAATTTGTTGGTAGTGGTAAAATTTTGAGTGACAAAATTGACGATATCGCTAGACGCGATGTCAGGTCTGTCGTCTTGGCCAACCAACCATTTTTGTGAGGACCGTCGACCGGTCCTAGAAAATCAATACGCAAGGTCGAGCCCAGCCGCCGTGTGAAAGTTAGTAAGACAAGGCTGGCAGAATAAAAAGTTATTGGAAATTCAAGGCCATCCCTAGCCCCAATTGAATTGTACCCAGAAATTCGGTCGAGGATCATGAACTGAGCAACTTAAAGACTCAAACCGAGCGCATTCTAGTGAATAAAACTGTTACGGTTGTCCCGATAACGGGACCTCCGCAATATTGTAGGTACTTAAATTTAATTTTAACCACTGCCCCACGCCCCAAAGTTGGCATAGTAAAATTTGTATGATGTAAACGCGTAATTGCTCTCCTGCAAAAAGGGGTAGTAAATCAATTAAGTAACAAAATTAATAGAAAATCAACTAAGGAGAATCAGTTTGTTAGCCCATTTCGATGATTCTTTTGGTCCGAAATTGACCGTTACAAATTAATGTACAGTGTATCTAGGAACCACTAGATCTGCTTTCATGGTGGATAAGCTATTTTCGATCCAGTTATCAACAATAATTTTGGTGTGAGTTTTTAGTCGCAAGTTCCGAAAGTTATGAAATTCAGTCCCAATCAGTCTACCGGGACTATTAAGCTGTTGAAACATAAGTCCGCCCGATTATTATTAACAGCGTTATAGCTCATGTTAGTGGACTCGAAATGTCCGTTTTTGGCAGTTGTTTAGGTCATGGACTAGCTGCAATTTTTAAGGTCAACTAACAATATCTACGCAGCTATACATATGGAGATACGTATATGTTTTGTCTGTAATGATGCTTTGCCATTTCTATATATATTCCAATCGCTACTTTTCACTACTTACCAATGCTTATTGATCATGTACCATAGTCTCGTGATTAGAATGAGCAAGACGTAGCCTCGCGAACGTACCATTGTACGCTCTACCCCGCATACCTTGTTTAGTTTCCGCCTCTCGCTGACCTGAACCTCTGGAATAACCGGAACCGTCTATTTAAACCGGATCAAGAAACTTGGTCTTCGAAATTTATATATAGTAAAACAGATGATGGAAGAAATGAAGGTATAGTGGATTAAAAATGCATTAAAAATTACTTTCACATTAAACTTAATGTATTGCGATGGTATTATTGCCTTTCTGAAACTTTAAAGAGACTGAGGAAGCTAATGTTTATTTATCGATCAAATATGTCGGTTTTTGGACATTCAGAGGAAAAAATGTCTTCCACTATACACCATTGCGTATACCGCGTCAAATCGAATGTGCTTACAAAGCTTGGAGCGTAGAATAAACACTTTCGCTCTGTCTCCAGTCGCCACCCTTTACTACACATATGTTTGTTGCATGTTCTTCTGTAGGAAACTTAAAATTATTGGTTTATATGATTCTAAGAGAAAATAATAGATAGAAGGTAATTTTCTGATCAGTGGTCAGAGACACTGTTTAGGCTAGCGTTGGACAAACAGTGCCCGTCAGTTAGATCATAATGATGTAACTTTCTAATCAGAATACTATACATGAGACACACTGTGATGCTGTTCGCAGTTTCAATAAATACAGTTCATTGCCATGAAAGCAGTTTCTAGCTGCGTTGCAGATAAGGTTAGTTTACTTCAATTTAGACTGATTTACCATGTTTACAAGCGCACTGGCGGGTGCTTGACGCAATTTATGTTAACCAAGCATACCCTAAGTACTTTTGCGTAAGCCATACTCTGTTACCGAGTTCGACCGGTTTAATTCAAACGTATCCCACAGACTTCTGTATGTGTAAAATAGCTGCTACAAGCGTCGACCTGGCTTTGATTTAACAAAATCCTGCAGGTTATTATGAAAAATTCCTGCTCAAATTATGTGCCCTACTTACGTTTCACGCGGCAAATTGGTTGGAGCTTAATCATTGTATAATATATATTACATATGTTTGGATTACAGGATGAAGCAAAAAACGTGGAAAATTTCAAACAAATTTTTTAAACCGGGATTCCAGTTCCGGTATGGTTTTTGCCCAATGCCGGAACCGCAACCGGAACACGATTTTCGCCGGAATGGAACCGAAATTCCGGTTACTCCCTGCTGAACCTATTCTTTGTCGGAGTACCCTCCCTTCATATTAGCAATCGTAGTTCCGAGCAGGTAGTTAGTTTAATGGCGCATCTTCTTATCGATAGCTAACTGTGTTGCTTGCCGGTCCTGACTTTTGATTTGACCCCCTGTTTTTCATCAGTAAGGTAAGCGCAGCTGTCATTAGAAAAGGCTTCACAGTGTATGCCGTGATTTGACTCAGATGTGAGAGTTCAGTGAAAAAGGCGATGACTCCGCAACCCGCCCCAATTGATGCTCTGCTCATTCTCTTGCTAGCGTACCATATCCGTGACATAATGCTTATTGTATTCGCCCGTACAATACGTGTCTGTCTATACGCCCATAATTTTGCGACTCATCAATAAATGCTCAGTGAAACCTAATTTGTTCATGTGTTTTGCTGATCTGTAGTAGCGATAGGAATTCAAAGGGGTTTGAAATCCGTCACCTCAATCGACGACCCACGTTCAGGTTTGACACGCGCATCGAAGAAGCAAACCTTAGCGTGACTCGCCGATTTCAAATAAGTTTGTTAATTATGATAATTATGTAGGTACGACTCATGCGACTCATTAGGAAAGAATTTTAAAACTCACGCTGAGCACCCAGAGTAGGAAACTTGGACGCACGAATCCGACGCTAAACGTCTAGGGATTTGTCGGACCCTAGAGGGGACCGCTGGCTAAATTAAATTAACCGTTTTGAGAAAGTGGGAACCAATTTCGATCAAAACTGAGTACCTCAAATTTTACACTTCCCGGGTTAACGTGGACAGGGAATAGCGGTTTGGTCTCTTTGGCCTGTGAGAAGGTGGCGGAACCAACCTCCCTGGGGACCTCAAAGGTAGTACTTCGTAGACTACGTGCGCAACCCGTCCGGCAGGATCAGAACACATCCTGTGAAGCGCTCCTGCGACTTGCTAAGCTCCGTAATTTCTTGCGCCTGACCCGAATAAAAGAAAATTTACCCATTAGATCCGCCCTTGAAGTCACGATAGCCAGGGTCGTATGGGCATTACGTCTGGGAAGTGCGTAATGCAACAACGTCACGTCGATATTACA
Source organism: Trileptium ribeirensis (assembly GCA_030248225.1). Lineage (NCBI taxonomy): Eukaryota > Metazoa > Nematoda > Enoplea > Enoplida > Thoracostomopsidae > Trileptium > Trileptium ribeirensis. The sequence continues at coordinate 60,379 of JASANE010014150.1, forward strand.
CAATTAAAGTTATTTATTTCATAAACGCTGAAAGCCGAATAGTTACAACTGTTTGGGTGTCGATCTTCTGCTCCACTGTGTTTATTCTACTTACATGCAGTCCAAGAAACAGCAGCGCAGCTGCACGTTCCAATTGCCAGCAGCAACTTCCTGGTTTCCAGCCATATCCACCCTGAAATTAACGACAGCGAAGCAGCAGGCCATCCTCAATGGTGAAGAATTGCAGAACGTCGTAAAGTGACAAATCGAAAGCACAAAGAACGCCCACGAAATGCAGATCGCAGCTCAACAATATTATGAAATGAATGATGCTTAGAAACGTCATTCCCGTCACAAGTTTAAAAAAGGTAATTCATTTCATACAGTTTGTTGGACTATTTACAGTTGGACAGTGCGCCGGTAGCAAAGGGCGAACTCCTTTTCCCCTTTTGGAGGCCGTAACAGTTGTACTTTGATGTAGGCTAATATTCAAAATTGGCCTGACGGAGATTTTCGTTAAGAAATATCAATAGATCCGCATTTTAGGGTTCATTCGGTTCCTCGTATCCGTAAGAAAATTTCCAGCAATGCTAATTAGCCGTTCGCTGGCTACACTAGTTGCCGGTGCGGAAAGAAGCCGTCGTGATATCCTGGTTAGCTCGGGAAACTGCACTGCATGGGATATCCACCATTCGAGAGCACTGATTTCCTTCATTCTTGGCAGTGCCAAATAATTGTCGAGCTCTGACGCACTCGAAGAAAGCTGTGAACGATGTAATGTTGAGCTCGTAGAAGCGATTTGTTCGAGGTAGTCCCATACATCGCTGTCATTTCGGGTCTTCTTGGATATATACTGTAGGCGTAAAGTTATTTCCGATGCTTGTCTCTTCGGGAGAAGCATCTCTGCAGCGTTTTAGCATTTCGAGCAGCTTACGGGTGCGCTCCGTCGCAATTTCCTTGGTGAAGAAACTGTCCCTATACGCTGGATCCAGAAGTGCAGCACACCCAAGGCCGCCCGCTACATCAGTAATGAACCTATCGAACCGCTTGTCGATAAGACTCATCCGTTCATTCTTCATTGTACCCACCCCCAAATCATCTGCGACATTGTATAACTTAACAAGCCCAAGGCTCAAGGGACCAAAGTTTGCTGCTAATTGATACAAAGTTGATACATTGGTACAAAGTTTTCTGCTAATTGATTCACATGGTTGAAGTAGTGCCACAACCTTCTCAACCAAGTCCCATTGATTGGCCGATAAGCCTTCAAAATGTGCAGTATCAGCACATTACAAAAATAGAAAAAGCCCTCTAGGGTATTAGGACGTTCCTCTAGTTTTCATGCCCTGCAAATAAAATTCTAGCTTGCCAGAGTCTTCACATCCTGCTCAAATAAAATAGCGAGCTGTCCACTGCGGGGCTAAAATACGAGAATTTTTCCCATAATTTTCCAAAAAACACACAAACCTTTAAACGTTGGGCTAAGAGCCACTAAAATGTTACTTTACTTTACTCGAGATACATATATAATTACTGACAGTCGTTAATTTACACATACTTAACTTGAAGTCCCATTGATAGTTATATACAGTATATATACTCGTTGTGGTGCCCCCAGATCACGTGTTAATATATAAGTTGCAGTAGCTGCGAACTGACGAGATATCCTCGTATAATTTTGGTAGTTTACAGAATCCAGAAATTCGCTATACATCTTTAGAATTCCTGTTGTCATGTACCTTGAATTATTCGCAAACATGATGACTCACCTTAATCCGGTAATACTTCAGACTACTACAATCCGATGATAAGATTTGGCTGAGTTTCTCGATACTTTGGTCGTTGCTCACTAGTAATTTACAGTCCTTGGTTCATTTGTTGATCCAAGTTTTTCACTGCTTCGGCTTTCTAAATCAATGTTATAAGTGTCTGCTTTAGTCACGTACAACCGACTCTGGATTTCGTTCTTTAATCATGTGATCAGTGCGGATTTGAGGACCTCTTCGGCAATTGACTTGGGTATTCCTTCCTTGATTAGATTTCGTGCAGCGTACACCCGTAATTCGTCCACGAAGTGCTTGACTGTTCCCGTTTGCCGTAAACTTTGCAGTTTGTTCATGTGATTCGTCGGCGTTTTTGGCGCGTCGAATCTTTTTTTGAATTTATTGATAAATTCGTTATAGTTGTTTAGCGCTTGAGCTTTTTCGAGCGTCAGCACCTCCAAGTATTTTTCTGCCTTTCCACGCATTTTCAATATCAAAAATATGGAGTTTTTCTTGCTCGTCATTTATACCGTCTTGAGCCACCGCTTTTTCGAGTTATTTACGAAATTTCTCGAAACTGCTTTGTACGCTTGTAGGTTTCGAACTTCGTTCTTCATTTTAACCAAAGTCGCTTGACCAATTGCTTGTTGCGTTGTATTCAGCACGTGTGGCATTTCTTTAGTCTAATTCAATTACTCCTCTTGTGAGGTTGATGCGGTCGCCCCATGTCGGCTGACAACTGCACTAGTATTTGATTACCAGAACCTAAGCCTTAGAGTTACGCTAATACAAGTCCTTGTTTAAACCAGTAGCCCCCGGTCGGCAGGCGTACTGCGCTACATTTGAATAATAACGGTTACTTTCAGGATTAGCTATTACTTTACTAAAGTCTCTTGTGGGGTTTATACAAGCGTTCCCGGTCGGCTGGGATCTGTACTGTATGATTATTTGATTATCTCAACTAGGCCTTAGAGTTGCGGTAGTACTGCCGTTATATTAATGCAGCCGCCCCCGCTCGGCTGACGAACTACGCTATAATAACAACTAGTTAGCAGCGGTAGACTACTATCCAGTTACTCTCTCAAATCTTTGGTCAATGATCGGCTGACCAAAGTTAGTTATGAGGAATAAAAGTCGGATCCATGGGGTATTCGAATCCACGCCTCTTACTCGCCCGGTCTTCTTATGGATAGTACTTCTTGCTAAGCTGCCCCCGGGCGGCTAACAATCCCAACAAGTCGCTCTACCAACCACTGAGCCCACCTGTCACTACTCGCCCTGGAAATACTCACTCGACGGCCTGGGCCGATATTGTGAACCATTACTAATAGTACTTAATACGGTATCACTCCTGATAGGCAGTTGTTTAGCCTATAATTTTACTTGGGAATTAATATTAGTAAGGTTATGGCTAATTACAAATTGGTGTACCTATTTGTGATGCTCGGAAGTAAAGAGCACAATGTTTATTTAACCAAAAACGCAAAGCTATAAGCCAGCAGTTATTGAGTGGCCGGATGTCGAAACTCTGCGCAGCTCTTTCAAGATTAGGCTACCATTACTTTTAAATGGGCCACAAGATCTTGAAAACTTAAAAGTCGTAAAAAACCGTATTCGCAGTCTGACCAAGATTCTATATATAAAAGCTAATACAATCTTAAACACACTACCAATAACTGGTAGCTAAGTAATCCAATTAAGATTAAAAACCTAATAAGCCTAAAAATAAACGTACGTATTTTTAAACGCTAGTTAAATGTTGATCAAGCTAGACACACCAAAAATGCACCAAACGTAATTCTTTATGCTATTATTCTTCGCCACCTGATACAACAAACGAACAACCAGACTGATCACTAAACTTGACTGAAACTGAAACAGCTGACTATTACGTTAGCTAATTAAAACAACTAAACAATTCATGCAATTAGGAACAACAGAAAACAATAGTTTTGTAAAATTTAGGAATTAAAAAATTAGTAGGATAGAGATGGTAAAGTACATCAAATGGTGAAAAACGGCACAATTTGGATTCAGAACCGGTCGCACATGTGAAACGCAGTTACTGGACTATCTGAATGTAGTAACCCGGATTGTAGATAGCGGCGACTCTGTGGACGTCATATATCTGGATCTAAAAAAAGCGTTCGACAGAGTTCCTCACCGACGCCTGCTCACCAAACTGGCATCCTATGGCATCGCTGGAGCACTTCTTGAGTGGATTTCATACTTTCTCACTAAACGAACACAACAAGTAGTAGTAAATGGTATTAAATCGTCGAACTTGAGCAATACGTTGTATTTTGATCTTCGTTCAGTTACGTATTGTTCCTTTCTGAATTATTTTCAACAGCACTTTATTCAAAACATCAACATGTTTAGCCGTATAACGACCACTGTCCACCGCTGAGGCCAGTTCACATTTTCAGCTGTTGTGTTAACAGAGTTTGTCGTATGAGTTTGAACGTGTGTTGTTATTCGTTTGCTTTGCGAGTTTCCTTAGTAACCAAGCAACTGTGCGCCACTTTCAACCGTGCAACCAATATTGGATCCATGTTGCCGGCTTGATTTTGTCAAACATTACACGATGCACAATTTAATTTGTTCGTTCAAGGGTTATGACAGATTTTGTAAAACTTACTAAAACGCTTTTAATTTTGATCACAAAAAGTATAAGAGCATATAAATTAATTCAGTCGATTTCCTCATGAAACAACTACTCGGTAAAACCTAGGAAAATCGGCACTTCAAAAATGTATCGACGCATATAGAAAACCTTTTACTGCAGCTTATTTTTATCGCTGCCAAAATTTTCTAAAACTACGCTTTTCCAGTAGTTCGGAATATTGTTTTAATTCATTTCACTGTTGCTATGAGATATTGGTAAGAAAATCTTGGCCATATCTTGTGGCTATTAATACGGCATACTATTCTGTTGTGGCACTCTGTTATGCATTGGTTATAAAGTTTAGCCTTTAGTTGGAAACTCTGGGATGTCTTGTTTAACGATTATATTAGAAGTATCGAAACGTACTGAACTTTGGAATTCTAATGACAATATTATCACTTTTTTGAGACAATTCAATGAACCAAGCAATTGAGTCCCCTTCAATCACTCAACCTTATACACTAATACACTTAAACTAAGTATTTTACAGTAGTAACGTGCAATACCGGTGTTAAGAAGTATCATACAACCATTAATGATGAGAAATTACGTGCCTTTAATTCCGAAACATAAACGTTGCAAAATATGGATAAATTTCTACGGGCAATTACTAATGAACATACAAAATTCAGCGCGGGCAACATCAGTTATTTTCATAAAGTTTGCATTGAATTGTGTACCATTTAAAAATGATATTTTTACTTTTCTATTACATTTCAGATATTTCGAGAATCAGCGAAGAGAATGATAGCAACTCAGCGAAAACGATAACAGGTTAGTGTTTGTTTACAGATTTACATAATGCTAGGTCTTCCGCCTTCAGGGATTATAACTTTTGATCATTAAAGCCGGATAAACTTTAGTCAAATATTTATATGCTTCAGCTCACCAAAATTCGTGTAGTATAAAATGTTGCAGTTGAACTGGTGTGCACGGTCCTAAAACATATTTTTTGTACAAGACGAAAACCACAGCTTTACACTTGAACCTGCTATACTGGCCATTCATAATCAAGATCCGAGATCCCAGGAGGGGAATTTAGGTCTTGGGAGGGGCCTTTGGCCTCCTAGGAGGGTCAACCAGACGGTGGGTGAGGGGGCGGCGTTAAGGCGCTTTGGGCTCCTATGCTTCCGTCACTTGAAACGGTTCAGGGTGGGCGGGGTTGGACGACCTGTCAGAGGTTGAAGGGTAAGGGGATACGTGCCTCAGTGGAAATAGCCCTTCCTACACCGTATTAGCATGCATGCTCTTGGCTCACTGAGACCCATCGGAATAGATAAATCAACATAAGCTCTAGTAAACTAAATCACTTCTCTAATACCATGGTTTAAAGATACCATCCCAAATTTGTAGCTAGTGCGTGGATCGAGTTACGTACAACGTTCCTATTTATAGCCTTATGCTCACTCTGCCAAACTTTTATTTTAATCCATAATCTATGAACTGGATCACCCGGAACACACGTTATACAAAATAGCTAAACACCAGATTTTGTTGTAATGAAGTTAGTTTTAAAGTGTATAAACTATAAAAATGTACTATTTTACAATACAAAAGACGACATTTCAATTATAAAACAAAGGTCAATTTTTGAGAATTCGGTTTAATATTTGGACTATTGCAGTTTGATATTGGTGTCAATAGTTAAGAAGTTTTGGTTTGCTTGAGGGTAAATGCTACGAGTTTTGTGATCGTTCTGTGATACTTTTAGAATACTTTTGCCATTGAATTGTCATTTTTTTAGACAACTAACAACTAATTCCTATCTTGTCGTTCACTGTAAAAGCATTGTATTAATGCTGCTTGTCATGTAATGTCGATGTTCGCTTCTTTTAAGACATGTGTGTCGGTGTTTGCCCTCCGACACGGAGACACACATAGGTAGCTGTAATACAAATGTACTTTTCGATTATTTCAGTCAAGAAAAAGTATCCTCCGTTAAAGACCGTGATGAAAGATTATTCAGGTATTGGCTTCGTAACTTGAATATTTTTACATGCTGTGAGCTAGCCATCCGATAAATATAGCCAACTTATTCTTAATCCAATTAAGGTTAAGCTTTGAATCGCGACATTCATTTCACGCCGTTCTATAAAATGGTTAATATTTTTTTTACATGCTGTGAGCTAGCCATCCGATAAATATAGCCAACTTATTCTTAATCTAATTAAGGTTAAGCTTTGAATCGCGACATTCATTTCACGCCGTTCTATAAAATGGTTAATATTTTTTTACATGCTGTGAGCTAGCCATCCGATAAATATAGCCAACTTATTCTTAATCCAATTAAGGTTAAGCTTTGAATCGCGACATTCATTTCATGCCGTTCTATAAAATGGTTAATATTTTTTTTACATGCTGTGAGCTAGCCATCCGATAAATATAGCCAACTTATTCTTAATCCAATTAAGGTTAAGCTTTGAATCGCGACATTCATTTCACGCCGTTCTATAAAATGGTTAATATTTTTTTTACATGCTGTGAGCTAGCCATCCGATAAATATAGCCAACTTATTCTTAATCTAATTAAGGTTAAGCTTTGAATCGCGACATTCATATCACGCCGTTCTATAAAATGGTTAATATTTTTTTTACATGCTGTGAGCTAGCCATCCGATAAATATAGCCAACTTATTCTTAATCCAATTAAGGTTAAGCTCTGAATCGCGACATTCATTTCGTACCGTTCTATAAAATGGTTATTAAAACACGTTATTGCAAGTTATTTCATATTTGATAGTTAACTTAGTAATATTTTGTTTGTTGGGATGTTCATGTTTGGACCCATGAAGACTTAACTTATCTAAACTCTGTGAAGCAACGAAAATCATTTCATTTTATAGAATATTTATTTTTATATTTAACATTTGATATAAAATAATATATTGTTATTTTACGATGTTCGCGTTTCGAAGTTTGAGGTATTTGTCGCTTAGTACAATTACAAATCACATTTGATGAATCGAAATCATTAAACCAAAACACAGAACATAGAGAATAAGTGACAAAATAAAAGTAAGCGATATAATAGAACGTTCTGGTTTAATTACAAATATCCAAAGCATTTAGCAACAGGATTAGACCGGTTGGCTTGGATACACATGTTCCATGAGAATCTGAATTTGATGTGTCATAGGTACCACATGTTAAGCAACACTACTTCCACCATTGATGGATGGAGATTTCAAAAAGCTTCAAAATGTAAATAAAACTAGTAACATAATGTTTTTCATTTTTCATTCAACAAATTTTTTCAACGAGTCAAGTCATTCCATTCCTACTGTAAAATATGCATATTCAGAAACAATAAAATATGAATATATTAATTTATAGCAAATAAAATATTGTTTCGCTGGCCAATGTAACCTTTAGGGGCGGAAGTGAAATGCAAGCTATGCCGTTTTCGATATACTAAGCCTAAGCCTTAGTGTTAGCCCACACTTAGGACCCTATATGAGCCATGTACTAAGCCTAAGCCTAAGTCGGGGGCTGCCACCCCCGAACCCCCCGCTCTAAGCTCTTCTTTTTCTAACGTTATAACATCCGGCCCCTAAAGGGACGTGTCACTGATCAACTCATAGTAATATCATAATTTAGCTGGCAAATTTTTTGCTGCTTTGAGCTACATGGTTTGTTCATTGTATTTATAGGCAAAGCGTCATTGTCACTACACCGTATCCCGTTATCGATAGCGTTCCTAACTACGGTCTCAACAGGTTTCCTCATATCCATGACCTTATCGTTATGTTCTGTTTAATTGATCCCATACTATCATACAGCAATCATATCGCGTTTCAATGTTTAGCCTGAAAGAAGAAGTTGTATGAACTGAGGGCTGTGATCATCCGCGTTTTGTGATCATGGGAGACAGTATTCATCAGGGTATTTCCGGAGCGGTTCTTAAATCGCCCAAAGTAAGACTGATAGGCTTAAGTAAAGTGCACGCAGCATTGTTCACCATAAACTAATTTTAACAAACGTTGGGCAAAGATTATATTTTTTATGTAACTCAGATGATGTCTCAAGCATAAATTATGATAAGGTGTGGTTTTTAACTAACGCAACAATTCGTCTTAAGTCGTCCAATTTTTATAAAATATCTTATCACTTCTCATAGTTGCCTGAACCCTCATATCAATAACCACTTTATGTCGGCTTAGATATATTTTCTGGATTAATGTTACAGTGGAGATATACATTAAACTGTGAAGTATGTGTTCAATCAATGTTTTTACGAACATTTAAGTAAAACACGAATTGTAGCAATCTATTTTAATGATATTATGTAAAAAACCTGAAATATTTGCCCATGGTTTGTTCAAAACCTGTATCTTTGCAAACCATTTCATTCGAACCTATAACACTAGATTCGTAATTTGAGTGTTCTTACAATAGCTGTTTCAAGAATTCCCGCTTAAAAATTGGCCAAATCTGAATGAGAGCATTTTTCAGGAGATCCTTGTGAAGTGATCTCAATTTCAAGGCAATGATTCTATGCGTGACACAATAAGTTTCGGATTAAATACTGCACCGCTTCATGGCAATTTCAATTATTAACAAAAATGTCACATTGCTTTTATTTAACCTTTTCGTTCGTATATTGACACATTTGTCACGGCGTACGTTGCGTGGCTATTTGATTGCCGAGTTTTTCGTTCCGCGTGCGTTTGTACGTACTTATCAATGCAAGTTTCACCTAATGCGCTATCCTGGGATGCAAAATGACAGAAATTCCTGAGAAGTCTTCTAGGAAGTTCCTCTGCCTTTAGATTTCCATGGTGATGGCCCTTTTATGAGTGCAATCCTAATGATGCAACTATTCATACGGATTTCAATAGATTTTCCTTGCCAGGGTGGTGGTCCCTAAGGGTGTTGCTTCCCCATTTGGGGCTATGGGGTTGGCTGCTCCGGCCCTTGTATGGAGGGTGGCTTTATACTGTATAAACCGGAAGCATTTAATATAGTTAGTATTTGGCTTTTTAGAAAGTATAAAACTGAGTTGTATCCTTACAAAACAGTTGTTATAATACACTCTATGAACTGCTGTGATTTTTAGCGAAAGGTTAAAGGCTTTAAATAATAATAAATAGTGTACAATGCTATTTTTTTAATTTTAATATTGTTGCCTACGGTGAAGGCGGCGGAGGTATCTGTTGTTTATTTACTTTTCTTTCCAATATACTATTTACGCAGTATGCACCTAAACCGGTCCAACATAAACGTTTGGACTAAGTCTAAGCCAAATATTGAGCCCACGCCCCTAAATTCTCCATGTTCTCCTAGCCTTTTCAGGCATATCAAAAATCGTCTAGAAGCAAAAACAAATATGCTTCCAGCCAATAAAAGAAATTGTAACAGTCAATGGTGTGAAAATTTTTATTTTTAACAGTTCTTTAAATTTTATCGAAGATTTTGTACTTTTAAAATTACTGCAATTTAATATATTTTATGTACATAAAAAATAATTCATGTTATATTATATAATTATATAAAAGTAATATATAGTAATTTATGCTATACAGAATATATATTAATATACAGCTTTATCATAAATATCACGATTCCCAGTTATATACTTCGATATTGCAGTGAATTAAAATTCAGTAAAGCTGGTAATTATTTGATTAAGACAACCTCATTTTATTCAGTGAGACAAATTCTACAAACAAAATGGTTAATATATTGTGAAAAAGGAATTAATCATATATGCACACAAAAGTGAAAGCTTCTATTTCAGTGTCGGCTGTTTTTTGCAATATTCGAATTAATCATATATGCACACAAAAGTGAAAGCCTTCTATTTCGGTGTCAGTGTTTCAATCGAATTAATCATATATGCACACAAAAGTGAAAGCTTCTATTTCGGTGTCAGTGTTTCAATCGAATTAATCATATATGCACACAAAAGTGAAATCTTCTATTTCGGTGTCAGTGTTTCAATCGAATTAATCATATATGCACACAAAAGTGAAAGCTTCTATTTCGGTGTCAGTGTTTCAATCGAATTAATCATATATGCACACAAAAGTGAAAGCTTCTATTTCGGTGTCAGTGTTTCAATAGAATTAATCATATATGCACACAAAAGTGAAAGCTTCTATTTCGGTGTCAGTGTTTCAATCTATAAACTTTTTTGTTTGCAAAACAATGATTAAATTTTTGATTCAAAATATATCGATTCTAATAAGTTTGATTACATAAAATAGGGAAAGTTTTGTCTTCTGGTCAAATGATAAAATTTAAACTGTTAAAGTGTAGTATTTAAGACTTTGTCTTTAGAGCTAAAATCCAAACATTGGGTTTTGAACTGCAATTACTGCACAAACAACAAAATTACTTAAGGCAAATGCTCCAAAATAAAAGACAATTGGGCCGGTCTCGCA
>JASANE010014151.1:0-16395 GCA_030248225.1 Trileptium ribeirensis
TGTATAGGAAAGAGGCTGATAACCATCTGGCGGTACTAAGGTTCAAACGTAGTACTATGTAGTGGCGAAAACTTATTTAATATAACGATACAAGAGCTTTCTCTGGTACGATGTCAAGTGATCAATAACCATATGTCTCAGAATGCACACCTTATGCCGTGCGATCGAAGTTTATTATAAAAACGACAAATTGGTTGCGTGTGCCTAAGCTAAGTTGAGGCGAACAACACGGGTAAATCGATGTAAAATGAACCGATTTTGTGTTAACGGTGGGCCGCAGCGTGTGCCTAAGCTAAGTTGAGGCGAACAACACGGGTAAATCGATGTAAAATGAACCGATTTTGTGTTAACGGTGGGCGGCAGCGTGTGCCTAAGCTAAGTTGAGGTGAACAACACGGGTAAATCGATGTAAAATGAACCGATTTTGTGTTAACGGTGGGCGGCAGCGTGTGCCTAAGCTAAGTTGAGGCGAACAACACGGGTAAATCGATGTAAAATGAACCGATTTTGTGTTAACGGTGGGCGGCATTATATTGATGGTTGAAGGCCACAAGTTGTGTATGAGAGATTCGTGAGAAAATGATCAGCTTTGTCAAGGATTTACAGGAATGGGCGACTCAAACCGAGGGCATAGAAATAGATCGCTAGAAACGATGAGCTACGTGTAACTGGAGAGCTACGTGTTCACAGACTTTCGATTTTTACAAATAGGACAAGTGTTTATTTATGCTAGTATCAAACCTTGTGTTTAGTGCATAAATTGTGCTTCTTCTATTTTATATATACTTCGTATGAGGAAATCAAATTTTGAGACAATTTACTATTTATAAACTTGTTTGATATTTATTAATTATGGCGTAGTCTGTGTAAACCTAATAACGGTACGCAGCAACATGGTGCAATTTTGTAACACCATATACATACGATCCTAGTTATCATACCTTCAAGGGTGGACCAAAATTTTCGCTAGTTTGGCAGCTCTATCACGTTTCTTAATTAGATCCAAGAAGCTATGGAGCTTAGCAAGTCACAGTCGCGATTCACGAAGTGTGTTCGTTCCATGCTCGATTGGCTGACCACGTGTCTAATATCTGATATGATTGCTGAGGTCGACCAGTCAGGTCGCCATTGACATCTGCTCACAGGTCATAATGTCTATCTGATTTTTCATAGATCTAACTCTAAATTTGTTTAATACAATATTGTTTAAGAATGAATGTATGTATGTGGTCTTACCCGTTAGCAGTAGCCGTAGTGTTCCAGTAATTGTCGTATAATTTTTGGCTCAGGCTCAATCGGCTGTGGATCTACCTTTGTGTCCTTCACAGCGCTTCGACAGTACTTGAGTGTTTGATGTCGGATTTTTTGGTTGATAATTCATTAGCCGTGTTCGCAAACTTTAGAACAAAGTATTTTATGCAGTCAACTTTAGCCGATGTTGGTGTCTCATGATTTTGTGAACGATTTTTATTAATGATTCCGTGGACTTCTTCCGTACTGCTTTCGTTACTCTATTAAGTTAGCATTAATAGTAAACCATACGCGTTAAGGCCTGGGTTCTCTTATCTACAGGTCGTGGTGTGGATAGTTGACAGACCCGGACGGACGGGCAAGTTATTTAAAACATGTAACGCTGCTATAATGAACTACACAGGACGCAATGATGAATTTTCTAGATTTTACTTGAACATACAATGCAAGCTGGCTATGAGTATCAAATTGTATTACGCGACAAAACTATGATACGACCAAAAGACGATGTGGTATTGTATATGTACGGCGGAGCAACGCTTATTATTCATCTCTGACTGCATCCGATGGCACAACCCGAGCGATCACGTTCTCGCAAAATTACGGACCAAGAAACTATCATTTTCAAGTCTCCCAATTTTATCAAAACCCAGCTCAGCTATGTCCTTGGTGAACTTCGAAATATACTCAATGTAGCGCGCGGCGCTACTATTATTCCGAGAAAACATAATTATACGGAGGAGGTCATCCCTTCATAAATTTCGCGACAATCTGAATGAAACGTGTTTTGGACGAACAAAATGAAACGCGAGACAAATTTGCTAACACACAGCAAAGCATTGAATAACAATTACACAAAAGATATATACATAATAGAATGCATAAATCTTTAGTACACTAGGTGATACAAAGCAATATACTCTCCATCTGCTCAACAACAATAATTGTGCCCTCCATTCGTTCAAAACTCTTGTGATATCTCTAACTTAAGGCGTGTTCACACGCTCAAACTTTTTGCTCAAATTTTGATCAAAATTTGAGCTCAAATTTTGATCAAAATTTGAAAGCAACTTTTTTGCATTTTTTGCAAGTTTGAACGTGTGAACACAGTTAAAACATTTCATGAATGTTCCTGTAGCCAATCATGGACGAGATGTATTACCTGAAAAAGTGTGAGCACAAATTTTGATCTCAAATTTTGAAATATCGCAATTTTAATTTAAATATCATCGTCAAATTTTGATCAAAATTTGATCAAATTTTGAGATCAAATTTTGAGCTCAAAATTTTTGCAAAAAGTTTGAGCGTGTGAACACGCCTTAAGACTACGAGCTGCTTTGATTTATTTAAAAGCGAATCCTAAGTTAAACTTCGTTGTCAAAAATTTCAAGCGCCTGACCGATTATGTATGAGCAGCACACGGATAGATTTATGATAGGGTAGCAATTGAACGATACTTTGGTCATGGGTGGGTCGCTCCCATTTGAATATATGCTCTATATAAATATATTCATTTTATTATCACTTTGATAAAGGTTTGTCGGACGGTCAGTTCGTCGGATTTCTAATGTTTTCTAGACAGTCAACGCCCGCCTAAAAGGCAGAATGAACGCTAAATTAGGTCGCGTTCGTCCTAACCACTCTAGCTTCGCAGAGGCTAGATCAATGCTACACCGATACTGAAAACGATATTTTTCTGCTCTGTAAACGCGTTATAAGTTGCTAAAACGCATAGCGCTATCAATGCAGTCAAAGTTAATCAGAGCAGCACCACTCCCGTTCTGAAATCTTCGTAATTCCGAATTCTTATGCTCTTGCAGTTTGGTGACATTACTCCGCAACAAACACCCCGTTTGCTTGTGAACGACAATCCGTTTATTAGGTCGATGTGATTATTTTCGAGATGGCCCTCAAAACCTCTATCGCACAGGTTATATCATCAAGTTTCGGAGATGTTCAATCTAGTTCCTACATTGACTTTGGCTGATGTGGTGGTAGATCATTCAGATATTTTTGTATCTCGGTAATGGGCGCATAACCTGCAGGAACGTCCTTCCATTATAATCTTAATATAGGCCTAGGTCAAAGAAGCACTATTTGCATGTCAGTTCCATTAACTAACTCAACCCGATTTTCTCATCATGTCACCAAAGCTCTTGTCCTTTGTGAGTAAACCATTTGTGGATCCATATTTATTTTAACTAGTGCGTCCTACAGCCAAGCATCCTGAACCCGATTATCACTGCCGCATGCCATGCGTGGCCTAAATAAATTTGAGAGGTAATTTCCGTCGCCAGGAATACCTCTTGGCTTTGAATTTAATATTTATTCTTCACTGATGATTGTGTAAGTTTTTATGAAAACCTGTTCCAGCTCCGTTAGAGAAATCATGCTTTTAGTCACCCATAGAAATGTTGGCACCATTTCGAATGTCATGAATATTCGAACCCTAACGGTGTGTCATGATAGGGGTGCCTCAAATTGGTGATTCGAAGGCTGGGGACATGATTTGAACACCCTATTTATTGTGAAATCATTTCTTTCGCAAACCGAATAGAGTACACCACCTGACAATATACTTTTGAAAAATCGTGTGCATGGCGGATTTTGCTCAGAAAAGAATGCGAAGAGATTTCTGTGATAGACCTAACGTTAAACTTTATTTTGAACCCAGAGGTGCAATCTACCCCACCCCTGCCTATTCCTATTGTTATAATATATTGCCATGTCTAATTCACTATGTTGGTGCCGATTTTTTCTCCAGGCTGATTGACACGGTTTAGCCATACCATACTATAACAGCTGGACGCTTCCGTTGTACTAGTTCCGTGAATCACACGTTTATGCCTGAACTGGAAGCAGATACACTAGCAAAATTTTTCTATCGTTTTCAAAGGTTCTAATAGGTGACAACTCCGAATTGGTTGTAAGTTCTAGCGAGCTTGTTCATCGATGTAGTTTTTAGACTTTTGATCTAAACGCTCGGGTCATGATTTTAAGCATTATCAAATGTCATTCTAGCACACATTTTAAGTATAATCTTAGGTAGAACGTTTTATGTCACTTTCGACGACCTATTCATTAACCAGTTTTACCCCTCCGAATAATGTAATGAACTTTTGTGACCACGATATCACAAAACTCTACGTTAAGCTCTGGATGCGCATTTTGGGCCCCATGCTAGAGGTGCAAGACGTGCCTAAAATCTCCTCAAACCCACACAATTGTCTAGATTAACTTAGCAATTTTCCCTGATTGTTCTAACAATCCCAACTTTAAGAGCCGTCCTTGGTTCAGCTTTAGATGCTATAAAATGGAACGTGAATCTGAACATGAAATATATAAATGTGTGAATGCTATCTGAAAGTCTAAAGGGCAGTGCTGCAAAATCCAGAAAATACCAGAAGCTCAGCGACCAAGTCGCCGTGAAAAAATTTGGGGTTTTGCTCTTGCGCGATCGGAGGTCAAAATTTTTTCTGGTCAGGCCGGATTTCAAATATATAGTGCGGGGCGCGTGTTGTGCGATGTGTTTTGTCTCGGGTCCGAATATCTATTCGTTCAGGCTAAAATTTTGACTCGAAGCAACTGGTGGTAATATCGTCTGCCTCAAGAAGCAATTAAAGTTTATGAATCGACGTCAGGTGAATTTAATATCGTTTTGCTTACGCATAAAATTACAATATTGACAATGATATTTGAAGCTTAACTGGTTCACGGTTAGACAAAGACACTACCAATGTCTCGACACTAGAGCGCCGCTTTACCATATAGATCACTACTTAGGCACACCTAAACTTACATCCAACTCCGACCTCTGGTAATTTTGGTTGAGCAAGATTCAATGTACAGTCGACGAGAGTTTGCAACACCAAATCACCACACACCGTCATAATTTTTCTGGTTCACTGCAGCTTTGCTGGTTCACAATCACTTTACACAGAAATATGTTCATTTGCTCTTTATTTATAGGGTACCATCGTGGGGGGTGATGTGTTAACTTCTTTTGTAGCTTTTGAAGGCGCGGCGACACATTCAGTGTTCTGAACTTGTTCGAAATTGTTCCAAATGCTTTCTTGCTCCTGCCTCGGAAGGGTAGTTTGCACCGTATTTGCTAAGCTTACGATCGAAGGAAAGGGCGTGATGATCACCAGGCGTTTTCTGTCGATCGCCAGTTCTTGCTTATTCAAATAAAAACTGCTGACGTCCTCATATCAAAGCAAGAAGACTGCCGTGGCCTTCTATGTTTTATGCCACCGAAGCAACGACAACCCATTTTTAATTTTCACACGCAGCGGAAAGATTCACTTAAAGCGGAAATGCTTGTTCAGTTATCTCCAAACTTTGAATCACTAAGAAGTAATTCTTGTAATTTTGTTTATAAACGTGACATGATCTTTCTTATTACTATCATTTAAGTACTGTATGAACCCGATTTAGAGGGGCCTGGATCCTATTTTGCAAAAGTGTCTATCGGTCGGCGCTTTAGTCAACTAAAAGTGTGATGAACACCTACGACCTCCAGTATCGTTACAACACTTAAGTCACGTTTCAACTCTTGCCTTACAAATCAGTACATCTATGACCATCAGTATGGGCGCCAGAAATGACATCACTACGTGTATAAATTATTACTCGAAGACACGAAAACCAAAGTTATGATAGATAGATAAATGCAGTAAACTAAAAGACAGAAAACCACAACACATATCGTTCAAAGCATTATCCTTAATCTTACAGGCTTGGGCTCGTTAGAGTTTTGGTGGGTCACCTACATATGGACATCTAAAACTTCCCACAAACTGCCAACAGTGAGACGAGTAGAAGGTTGCAATACTGGCGCGGCTAGATGATTTTTAAGTTCCCGGAACAAAAGTGAAAATTTTATTGCTACCCTTTAGAAAAGAATACTGTGATATCTATTGGCGGTCTTTAGTTATTCGATAGTTTGGTATATCTAGCAAAGTATGCAGTTTCCACTGGAGATGCTCCACTCAAGAATATAAACGATCACAAAGTTGGTGTTTTAGTGATTAAAACAGATTTTAGTTGATTCGGACGTGCCAGTGATGTTGCGTGATTCATACGGAAGAACAAATAAGAGTGGGGCCGATGTTATCAGATTTACTCAGGAAAGTGAATGAAAGTGCAGTAAAATCAAATAGGTAACATAAGTATGTGCTAGGAGTAGACAAATATGAAAAATCCATGAACAGCGAAACTTTAGTGTAAGTAAAAGCAGTTTCTACTAAATCAGTATAATGAGCTTAAGATTGTGGCATAGTTTCTTAAACAATTTCTTTCAATCTTAACCTTACTGGAATGACCGTAAAAGTTCGATACCAGAAAGCTATCGGAGAGCTGTCTCTAAATATTGACCGTTTAACAGTTTAGGCCGTTGAAGCCGGCATCTGTCGTTCCGATTCTTCCAAAGCGATTGTTTTCACAATTTTTTTTCGGGTCCTCAATTAACCATTGCTCTATATAGGTCGTAAAATTGAGGCAGAATTGTTTCACAGAGAGCTACGATTTTTACTGTCTTAGATTTCTTGTACAACTGTCGTTTCCAATCTGTATTCCTAAGTTAAGAATTTAGATAAAATATCCAAATTTTTGGCCAAGTGCGTTTCTTCTTTTTTTAAAGGCGATGCATAATGTTTTTAACTAGCTAAACATGTTGGCGTTATTGGTTTCAACAAATGCTGAGTATATATATAACGTTTATCCGGTGAAAGTGGATATGGGTCATCGAGTGGGGGGGCGGGGCGGCATACGTCCTATATGTTGCGAACAAAAATAAAATATTCTGCAATTTCTTCACTGACTTGTGTGCAGACGGCTAGAATGTAGCTATAGGATTTTGGAATTGATGAGTACGATAAAAAACAATTTCATTCACATGAGCTACATGAAATAGAGAAAACGCTGGAAAATTACAACGTAAAAAATATAATTTGAAATAATTCAATTGACAGTTTTTCTTAAAGGTGGTGATAAATATATAAAATTTAGAAATTTTTCGTCTGTTTGGTTATCGGTGAACGAAATTAAAGTTCCTTGTATTTTGATATTTGGTTAAAATGATATGGTGTACCACTGGTGTGAAGTTTATAAAGGCTCACGCAGCTGGCTGAACTTGGGACCCTGCAATAGTCACTCAGCGTATACTAGTCACACTTGCTCTCTCGAACCTCGTTTGGCGAGTAACTAATGTACATAAAGATAGATATTGAATATTTATCGTTGCAGATTGTCACTACGATATTTAATCAATCAAATTTCTTTTACACGCGATTTTAATATCCAACTCTTGGAAAAGGCAGTTCTCATCGGAAACTATCTTCGCAATGTTCATTTCCGAAACAACTCAAAATATTTTGATGCCGTAGAAATAACTAAAGCAAAACAAAAATATATATCGCCAGATCTTTATATTTAATTATATGTTTTAATTAAAATCCTCAATATTAAAACAAAATTGAGGAAATTAATATTTCATGTATTAACAATTTTTTTAACTTCGTCATGATATACAGCTTTGCAATGATTGTTCCCTGTGCAATGACAAATACGCACATATATGTAATGCTAACAAATTGCCTATGCAAATTATATATGTTAGCAAAGACAATAGACTATATAAGGCGTTCGTGATCTCGACTAGTCAGTCATTATTCATTAGATCGACTGCCGTACGTCGTGATAGATGATTCCTCAATCGACGCCCAAAGACTCAACGACCACAACGGTCAAACGATCGGACCTGCGGCGCGCCTTCGACATAGCGTCTCAGCATTTGAAGCCTCATCTGGGGTCAGCCGTCACCTGCACCAACAGTAAAAAAGTTCGTTTCGCACCTCAGGCTGTTGTGCTCGGTCGGCGCTCCGCTTAAAACAATGGGGGTTCTGTAATGCTAATAATTTGCTTATGCAAATTAATGCTAACAATTTGCCTATGCAAATTATATATGTTAGCAAAGACAATAGACTATATAAGGCGTTCGTGATCTCGACTAGTCAGTCATTATTCATTAGATCGACTGCCGTACGTCGTGATAGATGATTCCTCAATCGACGCCCAAAGACTCAACGACCACAACGGTCAAACGATCGGACCTGCGGCGCGCCTTCGACATAGCGTCTCAGCATTTGAAGCCTCATCTGGGGTCAGCCGTCACCTGCACCAACAGTAAAAAAGTTCGTTTCGCACCTCAGGCTGTTGTGCTCGGTCGGCGCTCCGCTTAAAACAATGGGGGTTCTGTAATGCTAATAATTTGCTTATGCAAATTAATGCTAACAATTTGCCTATGCAAATTATATATGTTAGCAAAGACAATAGACTATATAAGGCGTTCGTGATCTCGACTAGTCAGTCATTATTCATTAGGTCGACTGACGTACGTCGTGACGATAGATGATTCCTCAATCGACGCCCAAAGACTCAACGACCACAACAACATGCCGATTGAAGAGAAGCCTGACTGAAGTTTGATTGAAAGTAAGGACATTGATAATTCATAATAAGATCAGACATCTACGCTATCGAAGACGCCTAGCCGAAAGAACATCTGATAGAAAAGAAGAGTAATTGATTGATGACAAGTGATTGTAATCGCAGAACGATATAAACCATTTACATATATATATGTATGTATATATACATATATATACATATATATATATTGTATATACCTTTTTAATTTTTGTAAGGCATTAACGTCAAACTTTTTACTCAAATTTTGACATCACACGTCAAAATTTTTACTCAAACTTTGACATCACACGTCAAACTTTCTACTCAAATTTTGAGCTCAAATCTTTATCTATAGAATTTCTGAGCATTCTTTGAGTGTTTGATGAATTTTAACGCATGAACACTGTTCAAACATATTACTTTAGCCAATCAGAAACAAGGAATCGAATTTCCAATGAAAATTTTGAGCTCAAAATTTGAGCAAAAAGTTTGACTTGTGAACGCACCTTTACATGTTTATGAAGCACCTCGAGGTCGTAGTGCGATCATGATGCAATTGTTTACACAGAACACAGTTTAACTAACCGAATGCAGTTCGCAATAATTGCATTCGTGCGAACGCATTTAAGCAGAAACGGATGCTTATAATCTTAACCCTTTCGTTCCAATTGATGCACATTTGCATCAGGGCGTAACGGGAAGTATTGTATTGGCTTGGTTTTGCCGTGTGATGTTTGTTAGCACGTCCGTCGTTATTAGCTCGCCTTGTGAGGAACCATAAGGAAATGAGGAAGAGCAAGTAGATAACTCAGTGGTTTATGGTTTTTACAGCCAGGTTCAATCCTTGGCGTGGGCTGGTGTTAGCACGTCAGTCGTTATTAGCTCGCCTTGTGAGGAACCATAAGGGAATGAGCAAGAGCCGGTAGATAACTCATAGGTTTACGGTTTATATAGCCAGGTCCAATCCTTGGGGTGGGCGGGAGCCTGTCCGTATCCAATTTTGCATGATAGTCAAATTAATTTGGACGCGAAAAAATAAAATGAGATCCGTTTTAGAAATATCCTTCCCAAGTTTTGTCTAATAAAACAGATGGATTTGTGTTACAAATAAATCTGGGTGCATAGATTGGGATATCATGGACTAGCGTGTGCATGCTTGCACGCCTGTTGCAACACTCATAATTGCAAATTCAGTTAAAACAATTTCAATCATCACGCTTCATATAGAATACTTAAATACATAAATTTCCGAACTGGACACCTTTCGTTTCATGGAAGCAATTTTGCCACAATGTGAAACTATATATAATTTGCAAATTTGATTACTTATTAATATAGAAGATACGAAGATATCAAATTTTTCTTCAAAGAAGGTATTTCTGGCACAGAACAAGTAGCGGAAGGCGTGCAAACAAGCAGACACTGCACCTTTCAGGACATGAACGTCAGAAACGAATATGATGTTATGTGCTAGGTTGACTGAACTCTTAGTTTTGTGAAATTGTCTCACTTCTATTCATCCTAAAGTAATCAGCTATTCAATTTGACATCGGTTGTGATTATGGTCTACAGTTTTTGCGATATACATGAATTCTGTGAATATATATATTTGCGGCTCAAATAAATAATTCTATCTCTGTATTTTGAGTAACTAGTGGTTTTGAGGTTCAAAGAATTAATAGTTTAACCGCAGAAGGACAGTCGCAATACTAGTAAAATTCGTTCATCTTTGGCTTATTGTACACGTTGAACTTATCTTATGTATAAATTCATTTGTGATGGAATTTTTCAAAATAGAAAATCAAACCTTTAGAATTGTAAAATTAAACAAAAAACTTTAATATGGTTCGGGATTATGAAACGAAATTTAATCAAGCTAATCACTTATTGGCTAAATAATTTTATACGAACCACCTCAATTGTCGTGCATAGTTTGAAAGCAAGCAAATATTTCACTGCTGGAATCGCCGTTTTAATGGCCGGATCATTTGCAATCCCTGTGTCCTGTATTATTGTCTGCGCAGTGAAGAGAGACGTGTTAATACCATTTTAAACAATTCTGAATGTGTCAAATCACTGTAAAGGCCCGCCCGTCTAGTCAAGTTTCATGAACAGTTTTAGAGTATAGAAAGACGACAACATTCTTAGCTAGCTACCCTCTCAAATAAATTTTCAAAAGCAAGGGTTGCCTAAGATCCTTTCTTGTCCATGACATTCCGGGCACTGCCTGGAGACCATAGGTTCTAAATGATGGGAAAATTATCATCTGAATATCGTGTGAAGCGCACGCAAGTCGAAAGATGTGTTTTTATATAGATAAGGCTTGAACAGCCTGCAAATCTAGTCAATAGCAAGAGGAACAATTGCACAATTTCATGATCTTTAAGTGAAAGTCTACAAAATGTCAACCCAGTGACTAGAGGGAGTTGACAGTTGCTATACTATACAATAGTGAAACTAACCATGCCACTTATGAAATGCAGGTTTCAGAACTTAAATTATATTTATATGAATTGTGAGCAAGCAGTCGTCAAATTTAATCTATCTAATCCAATCACCATCCGTCTATTTAATAGTGTATCGAGAGACAGCAACGTATTATACGATGACTGAAATTGAAGCTGTGAATTTGTAAGGTTGTAAAAATTTTACTTAAACAAACGGTATACAATTCGAAGGGCGTTTGATCGGAACTGATAAAAATCTGTAGTAGATTTGTTTTCAAAATCTGAATTAGGTACAACAACTTCGGAAAATGACCCCAAATGTATAATTTCGGAGCCAGTTCAATCATCATCACATTAATCGAATTTTATTGGTAATTATACAGGGATATTTGGATCCAGAAATGTTATATATCACAGGCATAAATAAAACTATTTCAAATACAATAATTACAGGTCCTACATTTATTATACTTAAAATACCACAATTTAATACAACAATAGCATATCCTTGTGAACTTTTACAAAACATCTCGTTTCTGTTTTGGAAAACTGCGCAAGAATTAGTATCAGTTAGAGGATTTTTTCTAAACCATTTTAATAAAATACAAGCAACGAAACTGTATTCCACAGTAGAGGAGCCGACATTTTCACTTTAGAAATTGTCGAAGTTTTTCTTAAAAACTAATCTTTTTAAATAAAATAACAGTTTTGAACCGGAAAACTGAAAATGAACAATTTCAAATGATAATTAAATGTGATCAATGTGAATACGATTATCATAGGTTGCCAAACCGGGATTGGACTGAGTGCGGAGAGTAACGGAAGTGCAAGTTAGGACCTTCTGGATGCGGCGGATGTAAATAAAGATTACTAAATTTAGGCCATCTCTCAGCTTTTAAAAGAACGCCCAAAGCTCTTGCTATTTTTTTCTGATTAAACATATAATACTATATCCATCAACTTAGCTAAACCTTAACTATACAGAAAATATTTTAATACAATTCCTCAATCGTTGCAGTATTTTTTTCACAAATATACCATTACTTGTCATAAAATCTCAGAAAATACTACTTATTCTCTTTATCACTCATTCTTCAAGAACCATTTCCATTGTTCTGATCTTGTCCACGATTTCAATAACGCCTTCCACCATCGTACATATCAGACGCCCGTCTTGTTCCGATATTCATTGTCGTTTGTTGGTCACGAGCCTCGCGGCGCTCACGAATCTTGTCGCTCATGCGTTGATCCATTGCTGCACGATTGGCCGCTTGTTTCTTGATCAGCTCACTTCGATCGCGGGAATAGCGACGTTTGAGGTCGTCGAGTTTGTCTGCAAATATTGTCAATCAATCAATCGATCAATCGGTCAGTAAATCAATCAATGAATCAATGAAACAATGAATCAAGGAATCAATAAATCAATCAATGAACCAGTCAATAAATCAATCAACGGATCAGTCAATCATTCAATCAATGAAACATTTACAGACGAAAACATATATTTCTCATACGATAAGTAAGTAGAAAGAAATTTTCTCCAAAAATAAGGGAAACATTACGCAAATCAATGAAATGCAGATTAGAATGAATCATTAGCTAGATTATTTTTACGCTAGATAAAGTGTCGATTAAACTTTCTCCGTTTTGCGGTGGGACTCGAGTTATGGTTTGTGCTATTCCAGGCACAATTTTTTACATACGACATCTCGCAACAACAAACCCAATCCTATTACGTGGTTTCTGCCTTTGATTGCGAGCAAGCACCGACATCCACGGCCTCCGTGTTAACCCTATGTGAATCATCCTTGTGACACTCTCCGGAACCAGTTGGTCAATCGAGTCGCAACATCAGAACAAAAATGATCACATCAACTGCTCAACGCCGTAGATTGTAAGCTTTCGCAACTGTTACGATTGATGAAACAACTTCTCGGTACCAACAAAGCATCGGTGGAGTGGGCGGAACCATACTACGCCAGCTGCTCATTCAACATCTGCCGTCAAAGGTACAAACGGTGATCGCTGCTGCCGACGATCAATCACTTGAGTTAATTGCAGGAATGGCTCATCGAATCATCGAAGTCATGCATCTAATACGGTCGCATCCTGCTCCGTTATTTCAATTGACAGTTCCAAAAATTTAATGCAGCAGCAACTCGATCAACTTTACCGTGAAATGACTGAATTGCGAGCGATGGGCAGGAGTAGTTCCAATCGGCAGCATCAACGACAACGTTCTTCAAATCCGAGTTGACAACGTTGACGAAGCGCGAGTGGACAATGCTTGGTAAACGGTATTGTCTTCTATTATACCATCAGCATTTCGGTCCTAAGGCAATCAAGTGCAACAAACCCTGCACATTCCAGGGAAACGACGACGCTGAGCAGTAGCAATGACTTATGCTTGGCTTCCGGACAACAGTCGATAACCTTCGACGAAAAATCAAATATTCAATAAATATTTAATCCAGGTGTTTCAAACCAATACAATAACAGTGAACAATCGATTACCTGGTTGTTCACTTTTCGTTACTGGTCGTGCAAGTGGAAAAAGGGTTTCTGATCGGTACAGGATCTCAGGCAGGTATCCTCATGGCGACTGCACAAGATCGATGCCGAAATCCAGGTCAACTACGGTTTCAAGCGGTGAATGGTACCAAGATAAAAATGCATCGGCAACAATCAGGTAAAGTCGATCTCGGCTGCAGTAGAACGTTTAGATGGATTTTTACGATCGCCGAGACTGATCACAACATTCACGTAGTTGATTCCATGCAGGCTTTTGATCTCATACCAGATCTTGGTCGCAGACAACGACGCTATGGTGTCATCCAAACGTAAATTATACATCAACCGTCGAACACTGTGGCACCGCAACAGTCGGTTTTGGGTGGAACAAAAATTTCCCCTGATAACAACGATATCGTGTTGAATTTCCCAACTGTCATCAGTCCAAGAACTTCTTGCGGCAAAGTACGGCAACCAACGCGATACTGTATCCAAACCAAACCTGTTTTCGTCTGGTTAGTAACAAACTGAAAGACGTAAAACGTAAGTTCGATTATATGCTTGAACTGCGCGTTATTAGACTACCTTCAAGTGCGGATACCACTCGCTCGGCGCGTTCTACGTACGCTCCTTCAAGCCTTCGTACTGCTGTTTTCGACTTATTTGACGGGTTAAACAAGAACAATAGTTAAAGGGTGAATTGCCAGGTTCGGGTACCGGCTGTGATTACGTCGGCAATTCGAATCGTGGCTCTTACGACAACTTAACGCTATGATGTGTGGTCAGCTACGACAAACAACAGCATATCAACCAGCTGGTAGCGGCGTGGCAGAACGATTGCATCGCCAACTGAAAGCTACAATCAAGTTTCACAAAACTTCAGCTGCATGGACTGAAGTCCTGCACTGGTACTACGCCGCCTTCGTTCTGCAGTAACAACAAACTGGGCTGTTCTGTCGCCGAGTTGGTTTGCGGTGTTCCCCGTCGCCGTGTTCGCGACGACAAAAACTTAGTACTTGACGCACCCGAATTGCTGATACAAATTAAAAAAACAATGGCAAAACATCGACCAACACTAACGCCAGTTCAGCAACGACCAACATATTTGCCGTGTGACATGCCAACGCACAAACGCGCATTTGCTTGTAATGCGTCAGTAAACTTAAGGTGACCCCGCCAACCATTTTATTTTGTCATTACCGATATCGCATCCCAAACCCTTGTTACGAAAAAATGGCTTAATTTCATTCGGTTTGTCGCTAACCGAAAATTGGCAAAATAAGATCCAAGTGCCAGAAATTAGACCTTGTGTTCGAACAGAATTTCGGCGATTTCAATTCGCAGAAATTCTGTTCCCTAATGCATTGTCGTTTAAATTTGTATAATAACAGTGTTCGCGAACAAATTTAATGCAAAAGTGACGTCACAATCAAATCGACAAATCTTCTTTCTCAAAAACTTGGGTAATTATAAATGAATTTTCGTGAACGCAAAATGGTTAGATTTCAATCGTCAGCGCTGTGTTCGCGAACAGTTTTACGCCGAATTTAAATTGACCAAAAAGCGTTCCGTAGCAAATTTTATGCAAAAATACAAAATAGGATGGTTCGCGGAGTCACCTTAAGTATACTCGCGCATAACGACACCGCTCGAAAGCGACTACAGTCGTCGTTGGTTCGTCTGAGGTACTAAAACTCTTAGGATAAAACGTTTACTATTCGTCGCGGTTCTGGATCCAACTCCAAGTCCATCGACCAAATCAAATCCTGATTTGCATATTCCGATGCAACTTAGGCTATTGGTCCACGCCAGGCGTGATCTGACGTGTTTCTAAACTATTCTAGGGCGGAGTACTTATACCAATAACAAGTTTTCTCCAAAATGAGAATAATATGCAAATCAAATGAAGTTCAAGTTAGCTAAATTGCTTCTAGGCTGTATAAACAGGGGCCTCAGTTGCAAAAAAGAGCTCAGTCGTGCTTGACGTTCGTCTGGCTGACGCGCTGATATTGTCATATTGACACTTGTTTCAACGCAGTCTTGCAACAACTGCTAGTACATTGCGTTTAGTGTAAAACAAATCTGTTCGTCGGTTTTAAATAAGCTGGGTTTTTAACTTTTTCCAAACAACACGTCTACAAGTATTTTTTACGTGTGTTGGCATGATGTGTCATGCAGCCAGTGACCAAAAAGCGTACAGTCCAGCATCTGCAAACGGTAACATTAGCACATGGCTGCAATAGCACATATTGGAACAACAATACGTTGTACATATGTGTACACCACCTTCGAACATTATAAAATTATTTTTTGACATGGAGAGGATATTATAAAATTTATGTTTCCGTATATTCTAAGCTTTGTGTTGCATTTACTCGTTCAAACTCTTGCTATCGTACTTGAATTAACCCTTCAGATCCGTGCACACATGTGCCTGAGTGTAAGGCAAGATATACTACAATTATTATAATGCCTACTTAACAGGGGGGCTGAGTGAGTTATAATTGTAAAATTGTCCTACGGAAATTTCGTACAGAAAATAAGAATCCTCATGCAGAACATTGATGTATCCCGATGGTAAAAAATTAACACTCAATCTAATTCCTGCAATTTCATAAAAAAACCTTTGATTCATTCCGCGGTTAATCGTCCAACCATTGCGCATAATTGCTCAGACAAAGATGCGATACAGTATGTCAGCTGTTTGTTTTAAAAT